>JAPYZJ010006070.1:0-25679 GCA_030522765.1 Ophioninae sp. B BG-2022a | reverse complement strand
TGTCGATCAGCAAAGGCAAAAATAAATCGCTTCAATCGATAATATCTGCTTGAAACGTCCGGTAGCCTATATTTTTAATGAAACAGATATAATCGCGACTGTTTTGTTGACACATTCCCCTTTTTGCTTAGTTCGTATCTAATCGCAAACTATTTAATATTTCCGTTTTAAAAATCGATCTTCACGTATTGTCCAAACGTTGTGTCTTTAATGCATTGATTTAATGAATCAATTATCGTCGTATTTCCTCTCGGTAAGGTATGCTGAATTTTCGCGGACGTAATTCTGAATCGCTATATTACAGTATACAAAAAAAAGTGGACTTGAAGTTCGCATCGTTACGACGCAACGAAATTTCTTTTCTCATTTTTTTTATTTCCTCAAATCTATTATTTGGCGAAATATTTTTTTCAATATTTGAATTCTATGTTATCACAATAAAGATTTGTATAATTATTCAGGTATTTTATTTACGATTACAGTAAAAAAAAGAAATAGAGAAAATAAAAAATAATTATGTTCTTTGCGTCGCAACGTTGCGAATTTCAGCGTCATAAAAAAAATGAATTTTCTTCCTAACGAGTAAGTTCGGGATGGGGTATAAAACCCGAGCTTTGACCAGAAAGTTCAAAATTACGATTTTCACCATTCCGAAACTACAAATTTCGTAAAGACTGCTACCAAAAGCATCACGAAATTTGTTCTTTCAAAATATTAAAAATTCGTAATTTTGAGCTTTCCGGTAAATCGAAGTTCGGATTTTCTATTCCAACCCGACCCGGTCAACGATCGAAGAAAATGGCTTTGTTCGATAGAACCTAGGGATAGGAGTGTTACGACCTCACTTTCGGGTCACCGGTCCCTGATAATCCCCGGAGTTTCTTTTGTCCCTTTTCCTAGGGATGTAGGGACGGAAGAGAGGAAGAACTGGAAGAAAAGGAGGAACGATCTTTTTCCGCGTGCCGTGACTCCACCGCGTCCCTCCGTTACGCTCGGGCGACTCTCTCATTTGTCGAGAGAGCCTCCTCTCTCTATCTCACGTTTAACCAAGCCGGAACGAAACGGCCGGACGATTTACAGGGCACGGGCTAAGAACGACGAGTCCGGTAGAGCTATGTGGACCGGACGAGTTAAGCGAACGGGTAAGATGATGGAAGTGGATGAAAATGAAGAAAAAGAAAAAGGGAAAGAAAAGAACGAAAAGAACGAAAAGAAAGAAAAAAAAAAAACGAGGCGAAACTGTTCCGTCAATTGTCGAAGACTTTCCCAGGCCTTATCGTGACTAAAGTTTTCTATAGCTCATCGAGAGGGGGGGGGGGGGCTGGGGGAGAAAAGGAGATTCCCTTTTGGTGAGAAAATGTTGAACGCTAGTTCGCTCTTCGAGCAAAAAATCGTCGAGTCACGGACATCGACGCCAGCAGGTTTCGTAAAGTATCATCTTTGGGTCGATCAACGATCGATTTCCTCCTCCCTTTCGCCACCTTTCAATCCCGGAAAAGCAAATTACTTCGAAAGCTACCGAACTGTCATTCACGATTACTCATAATGAAAAAAAAAAAAAAAAAAAAAAAACAAAAGCACATCGAATAATTAGGCTACTGTCAAAGTCAAATGAAAATTCACTAATGAGGTTCGTTATACTTTGGGAAACCTAGAAATGGTTATTTATTTTTAGTTACATCATTCTTCGTCATATTTCGACTCGTTCAATTCAGCATTTGAGAATTGAAATTTGGAAAAAAAGATTATGTGAATTGATCAGAATGATTTAAAAAATTATAAATATTAAAAAAAAACAAAAAAAAATATTAAGATGTTCCGTACTCTCCAATGGAAACTTCAAGACCATCCTCGTAGTAAATGAATAAAACGATGATAATAATAATAATAATAACAATAATAATAATAAAACACAAAGAGGAGAGAAAAATGAATGGAGGTCCGCAATGATCTTTGAGATGATGGTGCTTGAGGTCAAACAAGGTCGCTAGGCAACGGCATGATTCTCATCAGAAAAAAGTGTGTGTATGAAAGAGAGAGAGAGAATTCCACTCGTGTACCTTTCTATACAGTTTTTTCCCTTTTCTTCTGCACCACTCCCCCCCCCCTCTCTTTCTCTCTTGTCCCTTCCCCCTCATCTCTCACTTCATTTACAAGTAGTGTTCTCTCTTTCCATAGACGAAGGCCTGCACTCTTCATGGTCGTGGCTGTACGGAGGTACGGTGACGACGACGCCGACGACGATGACGACGACGACGACGACAAGGAGTAGACGAGAGAGGCTTGAGGGAAGGCGAGAGAGCGAGAAGCTTTTGTCTCGAGATCAAAAGGACTTGGTACTATGGAACGAGGTGCAGCGGAGTATTCTGTACTCAAACGTTTTCTCCTCTCTCTCTCTCTCTCTCTCTCTCTCTCTCTCTCTCGGTCTCTCACTCTCGGTCTCTCACTCTCTCGAGCTTTATCTCGCTGTTTCTCCCCCTCTCCCCTTTCCCCTCTCTCGTGGTCCTCCTAGCGCGCGTCACTTCTTGCAAAAGTTGCGGAGGTTGGGAAAGGAGGACTTGAAGAATGGAGAGGATGCAAAAATGTATGGAGATCAGGAGAGAGAGGGAGAGAGAGAGGTAGTCAAGCCAGTGGGAGGGCAGTTAAGGGGCAAGAGTGAGAAAAGTTGAGAAAAGAGAAGCTGAGAGAGGGAGATGGATGAAGAAGCGAACAATGAGAGAAAAAGAGAGAGAATGAGAGGGAGAGAGAGATTGATTGATAAGTTTATTATGCCTTAGAAAATTATTTGGGCAAAGTAGAAAAATACCAAATAGAAAAATACAGAAAATAGGGTATATAAGGCAGAAATTACAGATGAAAACGAACTTAAGCTGATATAAGAGTATTTCTGTTTTTTTATTCCTGTTAATTTCTCTGTATTTATTATATATGTATATTTATATAATGTATATTTATATATTTTATTTATTATTTATATTTATATAATGTATATTTATATGTTGTATTTATTATTTATATTTATATAATGTATATTTATATGTTGTATTTATTATTCATATTTATATATTGTATTTATTATATATAAAAAGAAATGATAACAATAATAACAATAAGAGAAAGATAAAGATGAAAATAAACACTCCTATTTACAAAAATTGAATTCGTAAAGTTTAAAACGCATAAGACTAAGAGAGCGAAGAGATTGATTGATTGATTTAATATGCCTTAGATCACTATTCGGGCAAAAATGAATATACATAACAAGAATATAATATAACTTATTAATAGCAGAAATGAACTATATAACTAATCTGAGTACTTACAACTAAGATATCATACTTAGAGTAGAAAAAGAATACAATAATTAAAAAGTGAAAATAACCTAAGCAGTAATAATGCAACTTAAGAAATGGTGATAGTCCTCGACTCGACCAAGCGCTTACATACATTAATGTTAATGTTTCTATTCATACATATTTGTTTTTTATTGCTCTATTATTCTATTTATTTCATTAATTATAATTGATTTAATTAATTTAATTTCATTCATTTCATTAATCATAATCAAGAGAGAGAGAGAGCGAGAGAGAAATAGTGAGAATGTGAACAACTGATAGATAAATCAGTTTATCAGTACACTAGAATTGAAGGTGTCCTCTTCAATGAGGTTGAAGTTCGCAACGTTGCGACGCAATGAAAATCATTATTTTTTCATTTCTCTATTTCTTTTAGAGTCATTGTTTGACCATAATTGTAATTAAAATACCTCAATAATTATACAAATCTTGATTGTGATAACCGAGAATTCAAATATGAAAAAAATATATTTCGACAAACAATAGGTTTAAGGAAATTAAAAAAAAATGATAACAGAAATTTCGTATTCGAAATTTCGATAACGATGCGAACTTCAAGTCCATGACAGGGCAGAGATCGTACCTCATACGAGGTTTCTTAAAAAAACAAGGTGTTTCTTCAAATTACCCAGATTATGTAAATGCAATGTTTTATTTCGTTGACATTATCAGCCATTTTGCATGTTTAGTTTGTTTTTGATACATATTAAGGTTAGACGTGTTTTGGTTCGTTCGTGATGTTTTTGGGCGAAAAACAACACCGTTGTCACTCTGAACAGGACAAAATAGATATTATTTAATAAATTAATATTTCTCGATAAAATTTAAGTCAACTTATTTTTAGAAAAAATCTCGTACATCTCACAGAAAAATAAATGACAAAGAATAAAAATAAAAACTCTGTAAAAAAAATGAAAATGAGTGACTCTGTGTAACGGAAAAAAAAAGTAAAGCAAAAATAAAATAATAATACTGCAGAGACGATAATAATAATGCGTAATGGATTAAAATCAAGTAAAAGATAGTAATAAAATAAAAATGCAAAATGAAAGTGAAAGACTATGAAAGATATAGTATTAAATATAAATGTGAAAACGAAGAAAATAAGAGTAAGCTGGTAGAGATCCGGCGTAATCTCGCGAGCACCTTCAATTACCATTATTCCAATCCTTTCATTAAAATCAGGTTTTACTAGAGACGCGATGTATGCAGGAAGTAAAATTATATAAGCGTGACGCAGATATATGGAAAGCGTGTCTCAGATATTCCATGCGGAAATGCAATATTCGTATGGGTTTTAGATTATTCCTCAAAACCCGCAACTTTCCTCAATTGTCATTTTCGAAAAAAATGATTTCGAGCGAACCCCAGGTTTTACCGTGCTTAAGATCTCAGCGATGAGGAATGTTATATTGTTAGTTTTTAAATTACACCGAAACAAAGCCAAGTGAATTTAGTCCAGTATGGCGTCACGTGCTCATACCACTTTACGTCAACGACATATCGAACCGATATGTATTCGGACGAATTTAGCGCGACTTTCAAAATTTTCTTGCATACTTCCGATGTTCGGTAAATTAGGTAAAAAAAAGTAGTCAAATACTGGCAAAACCAAAACTGATACTGGCTTGATCCTGGCAAGTACTAAAGTGGCGTCATCGATTACTAGTGCTTCTGAATTGCTGATGGATAAACAAATATTTCTCGAGAAGATAAAAACATAATAAAAATAAAACATAATAAAAATAGTAAAAATAAAACATCATAAAAAATAATAAAAATAAAACATAATAAAAACAAAAAACAAAACATAATAAAGATAAAAATAATAAAAATAAGAAAAATGGGGTTGGGTAGGAAACACGAACTTCGATTGACCAGAAAGCTCAAAATTCCCAAACTACAAATTTCCTAAAGGTCATGCCAGAAAAAGCACGAAATTTGTTTTGGTTTGTTTGGGTTCGTTAGTTCGATTTGAAGCCCTTGATTTTAAACAAACCCAAAAATTTACAATATTTGTTGTTTCGGAATATTGAGCCTTCCGGTCATTCGAAGTTTGCGTTTCCTATCCCACCTCAGAAAAATAATAAAAATAAAAATACGAAAAATAATAAAAATACAAAATAAAAGAACAAAAAATAAGAAAATTACAAAATAATAAAAATTAAAAATAATCTAATACACGACACCTTAAGAAAATAAGTAAATCATTAGCACAAATGCTATAATTACCATAATTGAAAAATAAAGAAAAAAAGAGGCCTATTTCTCTCCATCTCTTTTTTTTGGTACACTACGTGGATAAGGATCGTCATCGATCAAAGAGCGTGTCTCACGCGTGCGTTTACATCGCGACGTGACGCAAGACTTCGTGCGTAACCGAACGGTAAGAGGAGGTCCGGAGTCGAGGAGAAGCGAGAGGGCACGGGCAAAAAATAAATGTGTGTACAGGGGGAAAAATAAAAAACCCTTGAGTGCGAAAGGGTCATCGTTTTAAAAAATTCTGCAATATCGGTCGCGACTACTTTCGGTAAGTGCCCAATTATTATTCGTGACGTTGAGGTTTGTCACGTTGGAAGGCAACGAAAATTCATTTCGCTCAATTTTTCGAAAATTCTCGTTATTTCGATACTGTCTATTTCGTTGAATTTTTCGAATATTCTCGAAATGTTGATCGTAAAAATTTCGTTGAATTTTTCGAATATTCTCGAAATGTTGATCGTAAAAATTTCGTTGAATTTTTCGAATATTCTCGAAATGTTGATCGTGAAAATTTCGTTGAATTTTTCGAATATTCTCGAAATGTTGATCCTGAAAATTTCGTTGAATTTTTCGAATATTCTCGAAACGTTGATCGTGAAAATTTCGTTGAATTTTTCGAATATTCTCGAAATGTTGATCGTAAAAATTTGGTTGAATTTTTCGAATATTCTCGAAATGTTAATCGTGAAAATTTCATTGAATTTTTCGAATATTATCGAAATGTTGATCGTGAAAATTTCGTTCAATTTTTCGAATATTCTCGAAACGTTGATCGTGAAAATTTCGTTCAATTTTTCAAATATTCTCGAAAAAAGGATTCATTGAATAGGGATGCAAATTTCAATCAGGGTTCAATGACATTACTTATTTCAATTACATGAATAATTAAATGACTTGCCGACGAATATTTTGTTCCTTCCCGCCCATTAGTCCATTTATTTATTTTATAACGTGTATTCCGAAAAACTATGAAATTTCCAAAATTCATTTCAGCGTTAAAAAAAAGGAAGTTAGAACTCACCATAGATGCGTAGTGAGTCGAACGCCCGGTTGGGCAGATTGCGAACAGCACAGTATCATCTTCCGTCACAAGTGCTGAAACAAACCCAAACAAAAAAGAAATAAATATATTTCGTTGAATAAAAGTGTATTTAAAAATGGCTGAAAAATTGACAAAACGAAAGAAATTGACACCAAGAAACCGAGCGAATCCTCAAGTGGAAGATCGCGTGACTGATCAGGCGCAAAAACGAAAAAAAATGAAAAAAAAAAACAATTTTTTAAAAAAGTGGAAAATTGTCAATTTTTTTTATGTCCGGCTCCCGGATCAATCGTCAATCCGTCGGTTGAGAGCTTTCAGAACTCCCTCGACGTTCGATGATAATAAGGGGCAACGTCAAACGCACGATCCTTTCCCTCGTCCTCAATGAACAGACGCCCACGTACCGACGTAAATAGATGTATCTGTGTGCACATATAATTTCTCTGTCATTTTTTATTCTCGTCTATTGCCGCGAGAGAACCCGCGACTTAAAAAGAAAGAGACAAATCAGCCCACGAAATTTTCCTCGTCTCGATCTTGGCCTCTCACTTGTCCTTTTTCACCGAATGGCAACGCAACACTTCTCGTACACCCACACAACTCAGCTTTCGTGCCCTGAATTCGTTCTTGTTAATTTCTCTTTATCATCGATTTATTGATCATTGTTTCCAATGACTTTTTACCACTCAATTTTTCGTATTAATTTCTCTTTATTTATCGACCACATGACCATTTGTTTATTAATTATTCCTGAATTTGTTCCTGTTAATTTCTCTATATTTATCATTGATTTATTGATAATTTTTTGAATTTGTTTGTTATTGATTACCACTGAATTTGTTCGTGTTAATTGCCCTTTATTCATCATTTTAATTTATTATTTTTCTATCAATCACCGCTGAATTCGTTCTTGTTAATTTCTCTTTATTTATCATCGATTTATTGCCTATTTTTATTTGCGTGTATGCCAGGTAGCTGTCTCGCAGGGACGTGGGGTCTCGCTCACAAACCCAAACAAACCGAAACAACCCCTGATAAATTGCTCGAAACCCAAACGAATCGAAATCAACCCAAAAAAACCGAACTAAACCGAAACAAATAAACCCAAACAAAGCGAACTGAATCGAAACAAATGAACCCAAACAACCCCTGATAAATTTCTTTAAACCCAAACGAACCGAACTAAACCCAAACAAACCGAACTGAACCCAAGCAAACCCAAACAAATCGAACTCAACCGAAACAAATAAACCCAAACAAACCCAAACAACCCTTGATAAATTGCTGTAAATCCGAAAAAACCCAAACAAATTCCACTAAACCCAAACGAACCGAACTAAACCCAAACAAACCCGGGTTTGTTTGGGTTTTATATTTGTTTTATAATTAATTATTAAAAAATCACGACGACAGGGCTCGAAAAAAAGGAGGCAAGGAAATAATTGAGGGAAGGTAGGTACCATTCTGGATGAAAAGCGATAATGGTTATGTGCGAGCGAGAGTTAGCCACGGGCGGACAAACTATCGATAAAATAACGCCTCGTTTTGCTCTTCGGGTTTGAACGTTATTACCGTTCGGACTCGATGTGTGTGTTTCGCCGTCCTTACCGGTGTATATAAGAACGTGGGCCGCGAGAAATCGCCAGGAGCGGGACAGACGCGAAAGCCAATAAGCTGCCGAAACGATTTCCAAGAGCCTTAAGGGAGCACGGGGCGAAAACTAATGCGAGGAAAAAAGTAACGAGAGACGAGAGACGAAAAAGGGATTTCGAGTGAACGCGAGGAAGAAGGCAAAACCTGAGAGAGAGAGAAAGAGAAGCCCGAACGGTGAAGGTCTGAATGATGCTCGTAATAATAATACTCGACTCTTATGCGCCGGACGATGGTCGATTTAGTGAATTTTTTTAAAGCAGCCCCCAAGTGCTATAACTGCTCGAAAGTGAAAAAAAAAAAAACCTAAAGCGAAGTGTTGTTCCGAGCAAAAAAAAAAGTATTTTTTTCACTAGAAATTCTTTTATGAGTTAAAAATGTACTTAAATTGGAGTTGAATAGGAGTTCATTTTTGGAGTTAAAAAACAATGTGTTTTTTAATTGCTTGTTTTAGAATAGTAACTTTGGGAAATTAATTTGTTTATATCATATAAATCACTTTTAAATGATAACAAAAAATATAATAAAGAGATTCCGTATTATCCAAAAAAATCGTAATAACCGAATGGCAAAGAAAAAGGCGATTCATAAAATTCTTTTTTTAACCAATCAATTACGAAAAATGGATAACTGATAACAAAAAAACAGAGTAAGGAGATTCCATATGATCAAAAATATCGTAATAACCGAATAATTAAGTAAAATGCATTTTAGAAAATAAAAAACGATCATATAACAATTTTTCAAAAATAAATCATGCAAACATTTTTTACAAACATATTTTTATTCAGTTATTTACCATTATTGTGATTATCTTTTATTTTGTTTAACCCCTTTTATTTCATTATTCGGATATTACAATATTTTTTGATCATATGGAATCTCCTTATTCTGTTTTTTGTGCAAAAATTGATAAATGATAAAAAACAGAATAAGGAGATTCCATATGCTCAAAAAATATCGTAATAACCGAATAATGAAATAAAACGGGTTAAAAAAAATAAAAAGATAATCACTAATAATAATGGTAAATAAATACTCAATGAATAAAAATAATACTCAATAAATAATAAATAATACCACAATACTCAATAAATAATAATCAATAATAAATAATAAATAATCAATACTACTACTACAATACTCAATAAATAATAAATAATCAATAATGGTAAATAACTGAATAAAAAAATGTTTGTAAAAAACTTGAGAAAGGCGTAATAAACAAACGTTAAACAAAAGGAAGACTGACGGAATCCCTGAGGATGTAACACAAACATGGCCACAAACAAGTGTACAATATTTGGAAATTTCTCAACGTCCCCAGCTGGAGAACATAACCTCTTTTGCCACCTTCCTCGACCTCAACGACCGAGAACTTGAGACGCTTCGTGAACAAGTACAAAACTCGTGTTACAGCCAAGAACTCGAGAACTTTATGAAGCAGAGCTAAAGCCTGCAGTACCGAGAGAGAAAGAGAGAGAGAGAGAGAGAGAGGAAGACCATTGCACGTCTGGACTCAGCAATATTAAGCTGAAAGCGATTTGCTGGGGGGAACGCACTTGACATTTGGAATGGTACGAAGACCTGGCATCAGACCGCCTCTTCGTGTAGGTGCTCTCGGATGTGCATTATCACATGCAATATCAGCATTGTGCACTTGCCACACCGCAAGAGACCTTTGCAATGACATTTCACCGAATAAAACTTCGTCCACCTTCAACGGGGTTGTTCGTTTCGCATCGTTGATGACGCAACAAAATCATTCTCAATTTTTTTAACATTTCACAAAAATATTCAATATTTTAAATATATTAATATACATTAATATTAATAAATTAATAAATTTATAATTATCTATTAATACTTCAATAATAATAATAATTGAATAGTTAAAAATATATTAATATGTATTAATATTCCATTTTCTTTAATATTGAAAAATCAGTTTGTTCCATGTATGGGGAATGCTTCGCAAATAAATGAGAAGCCACTTTTTAGTTGCTTAAAAAATACTTTATTCCTAACGAACATTTGTGGGAGATGGTACATGTTAACGCTAGAAGCGACAGAACTCGACCGATCTCTTCGAAGACGCAGTGAGACTCGACCGATTCGTAAAAACGCACAAAAAACGTAGAGCCCGGCAGCAAATACGTAGACCGCTCGGCCTAAGCAAATAATGTAAGAGATCGCTAAGCGCGACAAGAGGCTTAAGCCCGAACACAGTTTTTGTAGAATTGAGTATATAAATTATATATTTTTGACCGCGATGTCCGTTCTATAAACACGACGACCACTTGAAACGAAATCGATGATGAAGTCTCTGCCTTGTAAGCTGCCCTTCTCTTCTTCTCTTCGTCGACAGTTTTTGTGGATTTTCTAATTTTTCAATTTGCAATTAAATCTTTTATTTTGAAATTTAATTTTTATCGATAGTTTTAATATTAATTTTTTATTTTAATTTCGATGTTATATATATATATATATATATACATTTATGTCGATTATATTTATATAATCGAAAAGATCATTTCTAAATAAAAGATTAAATTGGAAATTGAAAAATTGGAAAATACGAAAAAGAAATTTCGATGAAGAGAAAAAAAGAAGGGCTATTGTTAGAAGGAATATTGTTTATATATATATATATATATATATATATATATATATATATATATATATATATATATATATATATATATATGAATATAACAAAAATATTTCTGAGAATTCAGAATCAACTGAATATAAGAGAGAGAAAGAGAGAGAGAGAGATCTGGGATTGTTCCCAACACTTTCGCTGAAGGGAGGTGGTCGCGATTAGCACGACAGACTCGACGTAACTCATGATTTCTCGTCTTGGCTCCGTACACCGCCTAATTAGTAAACACCGAGAGAATTGAGACGAGAGGCCGACACACGACGTATCCGCAGATGCAAGCCTCAAGGGGAAAGGAGAAGAGTAATGACTTCTCGAGGAAAAAAAAAAAAAAAAAATCGTACAGAGTTGTGTGCACTCGAGTATTTGCGCGTTGGAAAGCTCCTATCGTGTATGGAAATATACGAGTGAGCACGATACCTCGATGGAAATTAATAAGCGAGTCAAAGACGAAAAAAAAAAAATCGAAGAACGAAAAAAAAAAAATTCGACGGGAAAGGAAAAATGTATTTCCGGTTTTCAAACAGAAGACAAGGAATCCCACGTAACGTCGACTTACACAACGACCGAATTAACAAACCAGCTTGCAGGAAGACGAAGCCAACGAAATACCGAGAAATTTCACGATTGTGTCGTCAATGGAAAAGAGTAAAAAGACAAACGATTTATATACATCGGGTACAAAAAATCGAAATTGCGCCTTTCGGGACAAACGAATCGTGAGAACTTCCTGACGAGTATAATACAATTGTTCTTCATGTAACACTTGAATTCCAAGCACCACCAAACGTTTCATCTCTTATTCACGAATTTGCGAAAACGATACTTCATAAACCGAAAAGAAAAGTAATTCATTAGAAATAAAGAAAATTGATGAAACAATTTATTTACTAATAATAAATTCTGATTAATTAAAGTAAATATGTACAAAACGCTTTTATAAATTGTGCTTAAAAATTACGCTTTATTTTATGCTTTAATTAATCCAAGTAAATAATATGTTTAAAAAAAACGAAAAGAAAATAATTTTCCAATACATTCGGAGTAATTTTGAACATCTTATTTATCAAGAAATAAATAAAAATGAAAGATCTTAAAAAAAATATTTTTCACAAAAAGTCAAGAGAAAACAAAAAGAAAAAGCAAGTTCGTCGGAGTTCAACGAGTACGAGAAGAAAAGTGGGGAAAAATAGGAGACAGGAAAAAAGAGCAACCGAGAGTTTTCTCAATTTAATCTTTTTTTTTTTTTCTTCTTTACCTTCGCCTTCTGCCTTTAGTTTTCTCATGCTCGAGATGTGTGCTCGCGTATAGATATTTTCGTCTCGCGTGTGCGTGGAGAAAATCAAAGCAGTTGCCATTCGGAATGGGCGAGCGAAACGCGAAACTCTCGAATGTCTTTAGCGAGCCAACCTCACCCACGTGATACGTTCTTCGCTTGCCGGAGTAACTGAACACATAGCATGTACATTTAGCCCATTACTGTACCCATTTACTCTCTATACGCTCTCTCTCTCTCTCTCTCTCTCTCTCTCTCTCTCTCTCTCTCTTGGCAATCTGATGAGACCCACTCAAAAAGGGGGTTCCCCATTTTATTTTACCTGCGTGTCGTACACCCGACGATTGCAAACACGCACAGCAATACTCCGGAGTTCCCGCACGAAAAGCACGCCACGATTTTCATTAAAAATCCCTGTCTTTTCGTCTCGTTTTAATTGCATCTCACTTTTCCTCTCTCTATTCCACCCCTCCCCCTTTATCCTCACAGGCGACTCGCTTCCTCTCTCTCTCTTTAATTGTTTACAACAATATTCAAATTTACAATCCAAAAAATCAACCCAAAAGAATAATACTTCAAAACCAAAAATAAAGCGTATAAAAAAAGAAAAAGAGAAAAAAAGCTTTTGATTGTTAAGAATAATATTTGATAATTATTTTTTGAATATTTACATTTATTCAATTATTGTTACTATTGTTATCTGCTTATATTCATAATTTATAGAGTTTTCTAATTAATGTTATTGTTTTTATTGCCATTTTATTTTATTACTATAATTATAATTATTTATTTATTAAAATAATTCATTTATCATGTATTATTGTTATTATTACCATTCTATTTCAGAGGTATGATTTCATATTGTTTCTACTGAATAATCATTACAATAGTGATAGTAATACCGCTATTGGAATGATTTTTATTCATATTTCATTACGCCTATGCGTATTTTTGACCCTCTGACGATATACGGTTCTTCATTCATGGCGCGATCGTAACTGCCCACACGCCGAACGTATACGATATCCCTCGTACACATGAGTATCTCCAGTGTCACACTTGGATATAGGGAAATATGTACTGATTCGTACAATAATAATAATAATAATAATAATAATAATAATAGCAAAAATCATTTTATATTATAAAGCATAATAAATAAAATTAAATAATAAATAATTCATTTAAATAAATTATTGAAATAAAAATAATATAAATAAAATTATTGTATTTTAAAGCATACCAAAGGAAATAATGTTATCAATAATTACTACAAAAAAAATTCTTTATCAATTTTCGGACTTTTCGTTCAATTAATAACAACTCTTATTTTCATAAATAATTATTTAAAAAAACGCAACTGTGGCGTTAAAAAATATGTGAAAAATGTATAAAATTCTGACCTCGTTGTTTCGATACCTTAATATAAAAACAAAAAGCAATAAGAAATTTGTGTAAAATCGACCTGCTCGTTGAGAGTTCCGAGCTCTTTGCGTGTCGTTAACCCACGCCTGGCCGACAATGTAAAACGGCCCGCGCGCAAAAACGAGCAAGAGAATGAATTTCGCGTGCGCGTATCCGCATTAGCTGACTCGATACATTTTTCCGCGCAATCCCCGTGCTTTACGCCTGGATTAATACTACGAGGAGTTTGCGCATACGCGTACGCGGCACAACGTTTAATTCTTCGCGCGGCAATAATACGAGAGAGACATGGCACGCATTTGCCTCTCCACCGACACGATACCGGCAAAACCGGCAAAACGAAACAACTTTACGACTGGATACTTTCTCCACCCCTCTCTCTCGCTCTCACTCCTATGTATTATTATTATGGTATTTATTTTTTATTATTGTATTATTTTGTATTATTGTATTATTTTGTATTATTGTATTATTTTGTATTATTTTATTATTTTGTATTATTTTGTATTATTTTGTATTACTGTATTATTGTATTATTACTGTATTATTAATTTCGTATTATCACTGTATTATTAATCAATTAATCTTATCATTAATTGTATAATTATTGTTTTATTTATTTTGTATTATTTTCCATGATTGTATTATTAATTTCGTATTATCACTGTATTATTAATTAATTAATCTTATCATTAATTGTATAATTATTGTCTTATTAATTTTGTATTATTTTGTATTATTGTATTATTACTGTATTATTAATTGTATTGTTTATTTCGTATTATTTTCTTCCCGTATTATTTTTATTATTATTATTATTATTATTATCATTTCTAGTACTTTTAGTCGAAATTAAAGTGAATTTAAGGGTAAAAGTAATATCCACATTTTGCTTTTTATTTTGCTTTTAGTTTAAGTTCTGTTTACGTAATATTGTTTATATTTGTATATCTTATTGTATCGTTTGATTAATTTTTAAAAAATTGTCATTTTCTTATTATTTTATTGTATTATTTACTTTCTATTTTTATTTTTATTTTCCCGAAAGTTTTCTTTACCAGAGCATAATAAAATCTATCGTCATCTCTCTCCATCCCTCATTTTCTTTCTCTCTCTCTCTCTTGTGGCACGCGTGCGTCATGCTCTATGAACGCGACCACCGACTTTACTATCCCGTAACCAACGCGTATCTCGCACGCGCACTCGTAAATTCAACAAACGTCAGGTGTTGAATTTACAACTGTGGCCCTCATCATTGAAACCGATTTTCAGCCCGACCGATCTTCCCAACTTTACATGTTTTTAATCCTCGCGACGCGACGAGGACACGTCTTATCGGCGGAGCTGGTAAAATTAGGTAAATCTCGTGATCGTGAACTTACGTTTCGTTACGATTTTCGAGATTTCGTCTACGAAAGAGAAAAAGACATTTTCTATTCTAGCCTCCATAAGAATTGTATTATTATTCCTACTGTTATTATCGTTATTATTAATGTTATTTTAATTATAGAATCGTTAGAATATATTATTTTTTATTATTGCATTATTTTGGGCAGGGGAAAGAATCTTGAGAGGAAAATCGTCAATAATACTACATATACATGATACATTTTATTATTTAACATACATATGATATTATTAACAATATTATTTATTTGTCTTGTTAGGACAGGCTACAGATTTGTTTCTATATACTTAATTTATAATTATGATTATTTTTATTACTATTATTACACTGTTATTTTGTCACTATTATTTTACTTCATTATATTTTATTACAAATTATACATAATATAAATATTTATAATATAAATTGTATTATAAATATTGTATTATAAAGATTACTACTTTTGCCCAGCTGTTCCTTGGAGATATAAAATTATTTCGAAAATGATTTACCGCACCGCTCTTCTCTGCTAAACAAACCCAAACAAACCCAAACAACCAAAAAACAGTCTCAGCAAACCCGTTGTGTTAACATCGAAGAATAGTAAAAAAATTAAAAAAAAAGGTTAACGCATTATTCGCGAAATAATACGATATTTAAAAATATATTTATAAATGTTCTCGTTATTATTAATATTTAATAATGATATTTATTATAAATAATAACAATAATAAATATCGCGAAGATAAGTGGCGATGAAGAGAGATGAAGACTACTAATTATTCGTCAAGCCTCGTCTATACAGACAAAAATAAAATAAAATAAAATAAAAAAATCGAAAGTTCAACTCGACGTGTTTTGTCGATCGGTGAACGGTTCTCATCGACCCAAACCCCGGCGCCCTCCAACCATTGAATCCACAGTGAAAGGAAAAGTCTTTCGTCCGTTCGGTTGGTAAACTCATCTGGGATAGTAGCACAGGTAGTACGCGCGTACACAGGAGGGCTTATATTTGTCGAGCTACGAGAGCTCGTTGAATGAAACGCCGATCACGTTTTCGCGTATACGCGTCGCCGGTCACTTTACGAGACGCAGGTGAAAAAGACTTTGCCGAGGGACGAGGGAATATTTTTCCTGGCTCGCAACAATCGACGAGTGCGAATCGAATGAAATTCGATGAAAACGTTCGATACGAGCGCACCGTTGAGCAACAAGCTCGCGGACGAAAATAAAACGAGGAGCTTCGGGCGTCCAATTTTCTCACTCTTTTACCGTCAATCTCGACACAAAACCCAAACAAAAAAAAAGTTACTCAAAAAAAAAAGATTTTAAAAGAAACGAGAGCGAAACGAGAGCGAAGGAAAAAAAATGTTTTCACGTATCGGAGAAAATATCCTCGCGGGATCGCAGCGATCGCGATTAGCCTCGTGCACGAAACAAAAGAATTGCTACTTTCGCCTCGAGAAGAAAAATCGAGAGTTGATATGCAAAAAAAAAAAATGAAATTGATACGAGGGAATAATTGGGATGCGGCTAAGCATGTGAAAGAACCAGGGAGGACGAGAGAAAGCAAGAGTGAAATTGAAATTTACAAAATTGGTATCCAAAGTGGTTTTCTTTGCCTATTTCTAGTATTTGTCTCCGAAAATATTTTTTTTATTTTTTTTTACAATGTTACATTTGTTATATTTATTTGATATATAATGATACGATTATATCATGATATATATTATATACATGATAAATATAGTTGATGATAAATATTATAAATATATTATATATAATATTACATGATATATTAATACATATAACATAATATTATATTTATTATACATTTTTTATGATATTATTATATTCATTTATCATAAGAAAGTCACTCGGTCCTTCGAGTCCCTTATTCAGAAATCCGGGACCCAAATTTTGGAAAAAAATACATTTTTCCTGCGTCCAAAATTTTAGCTCTTTTTATTTTACGAAAATATTTTTATTTTACGAAAATATTTTTATTTTACGAAAATATTTTTATTTTACGAAAATATTTTTATTTTACGAAAATATTTTCTCCTGACAATCCGTCAAATTTTACTAAATCGGTGACAAGTGTTAAATATCGGTTTTCCTGCACTGATTTATAATTATTGTATTCAGCCCTTGGCAAAAAGTCCTAGAACTAGCACATAAACGAATCAATCGATTAATCGATCTCTCTTTTCTTCCTCTCTCTCTAATAATAATAATAATTATTATTATTCTTCATTGTCATTGATTTGTTTTTTTTTCGTTCCTTTTTTTTTCATCTCTGAGTTCATTTTAGTTCTTAAGTCTAGTTAAGTTCTATAAATTGTAAGCGACTTTTTTTTTGTGTATTCATTTTTTGCCCGAATAGTTATTACTAGGGCATATTAAAATTTATCAATCAATCAAATAATCTCCCTCTCTCTCTTTCCCTCTGTAACAAGTCATTATTATAAATACGATGATGCAATGGGTGAATGATCGCGAAGTACATACTTGGATGGGAAACGCGCGTGCCTCTCGTCATTACACCCGTGCGATGTATGTAAGCGCGTATACGCGCTTGGATAGATAGCACACAAGTGGTATGGCAAATGTCTCGTGTTCGAGAGGAAACTCAATGGGTAAAAGAGCAGCCCTGCCCGATAAGGTCATTTGTATCCCATGCTGAATGCATTCATTGGATACTGTGTGTGAGAAGTATCGAGAGGGGGGGGGGGGCAATCCGATTAATCGCAACGAGTTATTCCTGACCGCGCGCGATGTCCGTTCTATAGACACCACGACCACTTGAAACGAAATCGACGAGGAAATCTCTGAATCGTAAGCTGCCCTTCTCTTCTCCTCTTCATCGAGATTTTTTTTCCTCGTATTTCCCAGTTTTTCAATTTGCAATGAATTCTTTGATTCTGGAATTTAATTCTCGACTTATAATAAAACGTTTGGTTTTACATTTTATTTGTATTTATTTATTCATTTATTTACATATTTACACATTTATTGACACGTTATTTTGTGTTCATTAATTATAAGTTAATATCTTGGAATTAACTTTCATTAAGTTATCATTTAATTAATTGGAATCTAAATTAATTGGAATCTTAATTATAAGTTTCGCTGTTTATATTTTTAATGTTACGTATTATTTATTATTTTTTAATGTGACATGAGTATTTTATTTTTTAGAGGATCGTATGTGCTCTTGATATGTGGAGTTTTTCGGACGGTCTAGAAATTTGGTTTGCTGAAAACGTAAACTAATTGTTTTCGACAAAGATTTTCGCTTGTACTATTCTTATTGAATAGCTGCAATTAAGATGCCTACATGATACTTTTCGTATCCTTGTCGTTGAAAATTTCATTGTCATCCGAAATTTGTAAAAAAACATATTTTTTAAAACTATACAAAAAAAAATAAACACTTGTCAGGTTTCAAAGATGCAACTACCAACATCGTGACTTTCGTCTCCATTCAAGGCTTAACGACACCACAAATCAATATTGTTCCTCCCTTCATCTCAATACAGAATTTTTTTCACCGATTTGCCGAAACTTTCGATACGTCTATATTCCTCAAAAAAAAAAAAAAACAGAACTCGTGATTTCAGATTTCAATAAAAAAAATTTTGCATATTTGAGCTGATCAAAATCGGTCACGAAATATAACGACGAAAAAAAAAAGAACACGAATGACAAAAGGAGGACCAAAAGATAAAACACGAACGATTATTTTAAACAATGAGCAAAAAAGCGTAGATGAGGAAAGTTCGTGAATTATTGAGGCTTGTATATCTCGCTTCTCCGGGATATATAATACCGACGAGGTTCGTTAATGAGCTAATGAGTATTTTGCTCGGTTCGTATGGTCAAATTATACGGCTTTACGAAGACGCCTGTGTCTACCGCGGGTGTATAATATAAATGGATTTAACACGTGTACTTTGCAGGTTCGAGAGGTAAAGAGAGATTAAGAGTAAGGGAGAGAGAGAGAAAGAGAGAGAGAGAGAGATATGGACTCCAAGTAAATCGAGAGGCAAAAGAGCCGTCTCCCTCGCGATTCTCGTTGGATCGCGAGTCCACCGAAAGCGAAATGGAATTCACTGGACTTGAATTTTCTCTCTCTCTCTCTCTTTCTCTCTCTCTCTTTCTCTTTTTTCGTTCGTGGCGCCTCCCTTTCGATCGCTAATTGATCGAACGATCGTACATGCTCGTTAGCATGCGGGTATAATTACGAAGGACACGCAAGATTTTTTCGCATCCTATGTATATTGGATGCTTGCATCTTAAATGTGCAGTCGTTACGAGGATCCGTGTGCTCTCGACGATGCCCTCAGAACGTGAGCCAGAATTAATAGTTGTCTCTTTCTCTCCCTTTTTTTTTTATCTCATAACGATACCTTCTCTCATTGGAATCCATGCTTCTCTCTCTCTCTCTCTCTCTCTCTCTCTCTCTCTCTCTCTCTCTCTTTTTCGTCGATTCCGCGCTTCACCTCGGCTGTCTCTCATTCATTCGATCATGACCAGCCAGATCCGAGCTCGTGACTTCATTCACAAAGTTTTCCAGTGCTCTGACATATTCTAAAAGTCACGTGCAAAGAATTGGAAAGTTTTCACTCAACGCCAAAAAATCGAGACATGATTTTGTTTTTTAGTCTATTTAGGAAGGGATTTCTTTTTGTTTTTATGGTTGATTTTTTTTTATTCGTCACAATTCGATATTCGAACTTTTGACATTCTAGCTTTTGTCGTTCGATTTTTATTTTTTATTTTTTATTCGATTTTTTAACATTTCATTTTTGGTTGTTCGATCTTTACATTTTTTGGGATTACATTTTTCCTTGCTCCATATCTAATTTTTGAGAATTCGTTATTTTACATTTAATTTTTCGTCATTTGATTTTTCATTTTTTGAGATTCAATTTTCTGACGATACATTTTCTCTTGTTCGATCTTCAAATTTGTGTAATTCCTGTTTTTGATATTCCATTAATCGGCGTTCGATCTCAAAATTACTATTATCCGTTTTTATAAATATTTAACTTTTCAATACATGATTTTTGCCGTTCGATGCTTCATTTTTTGACGTCCACTTTTTTTATTTTTTGACATTTCCTTGATCGATAATAAATTTTTCATTCTCCCATTTCTTTATATCAAAAGCCATAATATTGCAGCGTTTGATTCTTTTTCAACACAAATCTGTTCACCTTCGATTTCGAGTAATCTTCGACTATTTTGATTTCAAGTTGAAAATTCCTGTCGGAAAATTAACTGGAAAATACTGCGACGTTTATGAATTTGGAGCGTAAATGATTTTGCTCTTTTCGTTTTCTCATACCTTTCTCGTTACTTTTACGTTTATGGTACGCCTTGAGGGCATTTACGCTCGATTTAATCGGTATCGGAATAGCGGTGGCGTGAGTGTGACATTAGCATTTTAAAGGGCTCGTCCTATCACTTTTCCGTCTCTCTTCCTCCAGTCTTTCATTACCCCGAGGCGCTTCACGAAACGGCGAACAGAAGCACGCACGCACAGAGACAACCGGCCTTTGGGTTCGAGACACGCGAATTTATTAGCCTGAGAAACTGCGAAACGTTTTACGTCCGCAGACGTCCGTGCGCTGTTCGTCACCGCGTCAGTTCTATCCGACCGTAAAGACCCTTCGACGAACGAAAGCTCGTATGCAAAAGGGCGTAAGTGTCAGTTCAACGACAAAAGTTCGAGGGAAGTTGACTCAAGAAAGGGTTCAAAAAGACCTGTCAAAAGCCACGTTTCATCTCAAAAGTCACGAATCGTAAAATTCGATTTTTTTTTTTGAAAATTTCATACTCAAAAATCATTTACGTATTAAGTAGCCTAAATTCACGAAGCGTGCATGGTAAAAAAAAAACAAAAATCAATTATTTTCCATTTATTAAATTGTAATCTTGAAATGTATTAATAAAAAATTGTCAGCAAAAAATTGTATCAGAATATAAAAAAAAAGCAGATAAACGTATAAATAAAATTCATACACATGAAAAAAACGTATAAATAAAACCTTGGTGATGTAAGGAATATAGGTGAAAAAAACAATGAAAATAAAAGTAAAAATAATTTGTAACGTAATAATGCTGTGACCATTCACTTAACCTCGACCTTAATTAAAACAGAAACAGAAAGTAATTCAAGTTATAATAAAATACTATGCCATTAAAAATTTCTCAATAAACTGTAAAGATAGAGAGATCGAGAGAGAAAGAGGGAGAGAGAGAGAGAGAGAGAGAGAGAGAGAGAGAAAAGAGTTGTCCTGAAGAGTAGCATGACTCTCGGTATATTCACTCAATGACTGGCACTGACTCAGTGACTGACTGGCAGACTTCTCTTCCATTCTGTCTCTGTCCATCCGCTTCGCTCTCTCTCTCTCTACTATAAAAGTATTGTATACTTATATTTTTGTATTTTTTATATTGCTTCATCCTTACCTAACAGTCCTTGACCAGGGCATAAATAAACCATCGTCATCATCATCATCATCATCATCATTATCATTATCATTATCATCGATCATGATATTTCCTTGATTATGTTTGCTATTATTATTGTTGTTATTTCAATATTATTATTATTATTGTTGTTATATTATTACTACTACTATTATTATTATCATTGTTGTTATATTATTATTACTATTATCATTATTCATATTTTGTTATATCTTGCTCATTTTATTTAAATCGTATTTTAAAAGGGATATATACTTTGCTTATTTCTTAGTTTCAATTTATATTATATTATCGTTGCTTATAATTATTTGCCTTATAGCTGTGCTCAGGCACAATAAACTCATTTCCCAATCCATCATCATCTCTCACGCTATACTCATACCTTTGTAAACCCAAACAATACATCGAGCCTCGGCAATACTGAATTTCAGGTAACAGCTACCATTTCCCAAAATCAAACATCCAAATACAAACCCAAACAAACAAAAGACTGCTAAAACCCTAAAAACCCTCAAACGAAAATATATCCTACGTCAAGGGAACATCCGTATCCTAGAAACGCTGCAATCATCTACGTCAATCCTTCGAGAATCCTCGAAGAAAATAAAAACAACATCGGTTCCTCATTCCCCAAGAGTTTCCGATCCATCAGGAAAAGAAGTATACTTCCCGTGTTCCTATTGGTTTCCTCTTGGTTTGTTCTTCCCATCAGTCGTCTCCTTAGCGTACAGCGGACGCCCTCTCGAGATATTTCTCTTCGCTGAGGCAATGTCGCGTGGCTGGTTTTGCCACTTGATGGGCGAAGAGGAAGGTTGCCAGAGACAGGGAGGAAAGGGTAGGAGGGGAATCGCGCGAGGCCGTTATCCTCTAGGAAACGAATAAATTGGAGTGAACTCTTATCAGAGACTGGTTTGGAGAGTCTCGTTTCGAGCAACCGGGACACGGATGCGAGCGAGGGAAAAGGGGTCGAGAGGGGACAGAAAGAGAACGGAGCAAGAAATAAACGGTGGATAGAAGTGTAGCCTGGAGGGTGGGTTGAATCGTGCGGTGACGTGAAAAGATAAAGGACGAGAGGGGAGGGCTTCGGGGTGGGGAAGGGATGGAAACAGGGATCAACCACGCAAACGTGTTAATCGAGAAAACCTTACGAATTTACGACTGAGGGAAACCGTGTAGTCGAGATTTTGTCGAGTATCGAAGTCCATACGGTGACATTTATCACTCGTCGTTCTTCTTCCCGCCAAGAAACCTCCTTGTATACTCTTGGTGAATACGTGTCGGATGCGGGAACAGTCGAAGCGCTAGGAAATTCTCGTCTTCGACGTGTTCGTAATCGATTCGTTCTTAGGTCGCGATGAAACAGTCACCAGAACAGAGGAAAACTCCAAGGGTGGGGGAGGGGTGGAGAGGCGTGGTGGTGATGGCCTGAAGGGTGTTGTTTGGGTTTTATGTTGAGATATTGGATTTCGGATTTTTGGGTTTCGAGAGGATCGAGAGAGAAAGGGAAATGTTGTGATAAGAGGGAATGTTAAATTAGACTTTTTTTTGGGAGGAAGAATTTTCAGGTGGTACAGAAGGAAGGAACGGACAGACGGAAGGAAATGAAGAAACTTTATGGAACGTGTTTCGTAGAACTATTTTTTTTTTTTTTGAAAAGTAATTGTGGAAAAATTGTCTGCTGGATGCAATTTTTCAATGATTTTTTTACTGTTCTACGAAGCTTCAAGGTCAAACGACCTTTTTTCGTATTTTGAAACATATTATGTATTTTTCGTATAATGTGTGTTTTTTAAAACATTTTTTATGAGTCGGAGCCTCAGTCGGGTCCTTCCTTAGAATGCCGTATGAATAATCGACGTTCGATGATTTTTTTTTACTTTTCTACAATGTTTCGTGGTCGAAAGAACTTTCTGTCGTATTTTGTATTTTTTTAAATATAATGTATTTTTCGTATGTTTTTTTAAAACCTTTTTTATCAGTCGGATCCTCAGTCGGGTCCTCCCTTAAAATGTCGTACGATTAATCGAGGTTCGATGATTTTTCACTTTTCTACAAAGTTTCAAGGTCAAATGAGCTTTTTTTTCGTATTTTGTATTTTTCAAAAACCTTTTTTATCAGTCGGATCCTCAGTCGAGTCCTCCCTTAAAATACCGTATGAATAATCGAGGTTCGATGATTTTTCACTTTTCTACGAAGTTTCAAGGTCGAACGAATGTTTTTAAAAAATTTATATATTATTTATTCACAACGTGTAAATTCCATGTGTAGGCTATGAAATAATAATCGCGAGCGATTTTATCGCAGCTCCGACACAGTTTTCCAGCTCTAATTACCGTGTCTATTAATTCATATCGAAAGATTCGAAGCGAGATAACGGGAGTATCCGTTCTGTTTTCCCGAGCTTCCGGTATCCCGTTAGACAATTACCAGAGACGAGTCGGTTCGCGCCTCGTGATATTAACGAGCGAGGCATCGCGCGTGCGCCCAGAAGTGCAAATAGTCCATACGTGATGCGCGTACGTTCGAGAACGTTGCCAAGTTGCGTGTAACGTTAAAAACCGTCGCGATCGATCGATCGACCGGCAAACGTTGGATAGCCTCCGATGGCACGTATTTTAACACCCCGTTGCGAAACTCTTTCGCATTCGAAGCGTGTTCAAAAAATAAGGTGACTGTTTTGGCCAATCCTCGAAGCATTTCTGATAGGCAGTCATCCGGTCTTTATCTCCTCAAAGAAAGAAAAACAAATCGTCGATTCGAAAACATGATTAAAAAAAATTATCTTATAAAAAAAATCATCAACTCGAAAAAGTGCTGATAAAAAAAATCATCCGTTAAAATAAAACGACTTACCAGGTAATCGAAAAATCACCAACTTATAAGAAAAAACATTGAATCAAAAACTTTCTTATAAAAGAATTATTGACTCAAAAATTGTCTTGTCAAAAAATCATCAACTCGAAAAATTGTCTTGTCAAAAAATCATCAACACGAAAAATGTCCTTATGGAAAATTATCCATTCGAAAACTTCTTTATATAAAAATCATCCACTCGAAAAAAAAACATTGACTCAAAAACTTTCCTATGAAAAAATCTCCAAATCGAAAAATGTCCTTATAGAAAGAAAATTATCTATTCGAAAACTGCGTTGCAAAAGTATCATCCAATCAAAAAAAAAAAAAACATTGGTTCAAAAACTTTCTTAGGTATGAAAAAATTATTTACTCGAAAAATGTTTTTATAAAATGAAAATTATCTACTCAAAAACATCTTTATAAAAAAAAACCACCAACTCAAAAAAATGATTGACTCAAAAACTTCCTTACAAAAAAATCCTCCATACAAAAATTTTTTTATAAAAAAAAAAAAATTTATGCGATCAAAAAATGTTCGTTATAAAACAAAAATTATGCACAATTTTCCAAATTATTTCAGGTCATATTCGATGAATCCTCGCGAGTCAAATCCGTAAGTGAGCGCGTGGCGACGAGAGGGCGGGGGTTGTGCGAGTGAGTGCGCATGATGATTTTTCGTAGCAGAGTGTACCACTACGGCACATCACACCACCATCTCCGTTGAAAGAACGACGAAGCGAAATGAAAAAAAAAAAAAAATTATAAGAAAAAAAAATACACGAACGCCATCCAAACAACGAAGATATTTTATGAGAAAAAACAATGGGTGCTCTGCGCCGTGGTGGCACCCCCGGCAACGTATAAATATTTCCGACGTCTTCTCCGATTTCCCAAGTGCGAATGTGAGCCAATTTGAAAATCGACAAAACGGTCTCCAGCAATCTCCTAATGTGTGCGAGTGAAATGAAACGAAAAGAAAAATAAATAAATTTGCGATTGAGAAAAAATAAAAATTGCAATACAAAAAAGCATACTTTCTCAAGTACGCGTAAGAAATAAATAAATGTTTATTTATTTTTTCCTTTTTATTGTTTTCGATTGATAAAAGATTGATAAATATAGATTCAATTAATTAATTAATTTACGTATTTAAAGCTGTGCACAATTTATGTATAACAATTAATAACATTAATATTTATATATATATATATATATATATATATATATATATATATATATATATATATATATATATATAAATT
>JAPYZJ010006069.1:10560-20752 GCA_030522765.1 Ophioninae sp. B BG-2022a | reverse complement strand
TTGTATATCCTGTCAAAATTTCAGCTGAATCGGTGCAGAACATTTTGAGTTTTTGAAGCGTACACAAACCAACATAACATTTATATATATATAGATAGAAGAAAGATAGAAGATAGAAGATAGAAGATATATATATATATATATATATATATACAGGGTTACTGGTAACTCGACGTATTTCTTACAGGACTTCATAGTAGAGTCAAAATGCAATAAATTAAGCCACCAAATGTTCTACCGAAGTTCAGTAGTTTTTCAGTTACGTTAGATTTTTGATATTGATAATTTTGATATTTGATATTTGATATTAAAAATTCATATTGATTAAAACTACTAATAATGTTAACGAAATTGTTTTAAATGATTTTCTGACCTTTTTATGAAATACACTCTTTCCTGTACTAAATCAAAAACAATTTTCATAATGCAGTCCATGACTTCGTATTAAGTTTTACACCTTTTTGGATAGCTAGTAAGACAACGATATTTTCCTAGTAATTTGTACATCAGACGTAGTATTTTTCTTGCACTAGACAATATTTTTTATCGAGCAATAGCAAAAATTACAAAAACAAAAATTGTTTGATTAATTATCTCTGCTAAAGTTTGAGTCATTTTTGAACTTTTAATTATCAACAAAGATTTGCTATGGCATCGACTACGATAAAAACTTAAATTTCCGTACAATCGCGCCGAAATTTTTTTTTTAATTGTCTTCAAATGAGTCAATCTGGGATTTATCACGAAATTTCGCGTTTACTATGATGTCCTGCAAGGAATACGTCGAGTTATCAGTAACCCTGTATATATATATATAATTATCGGAAAAAACTCTCGATGACCCTCCCATTCTTGTATTTGGTTAAACGCGAGATATACTATTCGTTCAGTTTCCAGCGCGTTTAAAAAGCAAACGCGGTGAAAACCGCGAGTTTGGATTATTTAGAAAGTCTCGGAATTATTAAACGCGCAATGATACGTACAAACGTCGACACTCGCAAGGAGAAACGGTTTGGTGAACGTGTAAAACGCGATAGCTCGAAACACCGTCCATCGGTATATTATCCACTCGATATTAACGATCATATCTCTCGAGCGATGCTCCATCAACCCTCGTCATTTACTTTTCTAACGCGTACATTTTTTTACGCTTCAACATACCTTTTCGCTTTGGCGTGAAAAATTGACTCGTAAAAACTTGTTCTGGCTGTTGACCGCCGCTTCGAATAGACTTTTCTGGAGTTTACGAGAACTCGCTGGCGTGGGTGTTTGAATAATCGTTAGAGGCAACCCAAACAAACCCAAACAAAGCTAATCGAACCGAAACAAACCCAAACCTCGAATTGGAAGCGTGCAGATACGAAAGGAACGTTGAAGTTCGCAACGTCAAGAAACCCAAACAAACCTGAACGAATCCAAACAAACCCAAACGAATCCAAACAAACCCAAACAAATCCAAACAAACCCAAACGAATCCAAACAAACCTAAACAAACCTGATCGAAGCCAAAGAAACCCAGGCAAACCCAAACCTCGAATTTGAAGCGTGCAGATACGAAAGGAACGTTGAAATTCGCAACCCCAAACAAACCCAAACAAACCTGAACGAATCCAAAGAAACCCAAACGAATCCAAAGAAACCCAAACGAACCCAAACAAACCCAAAAAAACCTGATCACACCTGAACGAACCTCAACGAACCCAAACAAACCCAGGGAAACCCAAACAAACCTGATCACACCTGAACGAACCTCAACGAACCCAAACAAACCTCAACGAACCCAAACAAACGTCAACGAACCCAAACAAACCTCAACGAACCCCAACAAACCTCCAAAAACCCAAACAAATCCAAACAAACCCGAACGAACCCAAACCTCGACTTCGAAACGTTGAAGGATACAAAAAAAACGTTGAAGTTCGCAACGTTCGAATACTCCCAATTTTGTTGTTTTCTCGTTTCGATATTTCATCTTATACGTAAAGTATTGTTTTGTTTTCCAAAAATGAGGTTAAGAATTTGTATGAAAAAAGGCGTTACATAATGAAAGCCATCAAGAGGATTGGACTGAAAGTCCGTAAACTGAGAGCCCGCGTCGTAATCCTCGCAGAGGATTCTTCGCACTTGGTGCACTCGACTGCAGTTCCTCGTCTCTCCCCTCCATTTCTCTCGATCGCTCGAGGTTTTCGAATATTGCACACGCGTAGTGTATTCTCTACGTGCCTCTCTCGTTCCCTGTATTTTCTTAACCCAAACGGCGCGAACCTCTATCTGGATATATCGAAGGTGTACGCGCGGAAACTCAGCCTGGCTGATATCCGCGCTTGTTTCTCCCATTCCCGACGAACTGCGAGCTGAATTCGTAAATACGTGTAAATACGCGTGTAACGAGGTACGAAGGCCCGAGTATGCCTCCTCGACGAACGAAAAATTATGCAAAAACGAAATCGATCAGTTTGTTCACGTATCGGTCGAGCGATTGAATTTTCATTGCTTTTCGATACACTTTCTTGGAAATTACTTCATTTTACGATTATTTATTTAACATTATAATTTCTATAATTATTAGAACGATTATGGCGACATCTATAATTGTAGCAACAATAGTGAAAATTATAACAATTATAACGAGGCAGATAATGATAATAATCCCAAAATTGACAATAATCATTATTAATTGATAACCCAAACAAACCCAAACAATAGTAATTCTTTGTTAATTGCTAGATACTTCAAACGTTGTATCTGACTACGAAACGTTGAAATAATAAATTATTACTTATTGTCATTATTTATAAGTATTTAATAAAATGTTTATAATGATGATAAAATTATGTAATAACAGTTAATAAATATAATAATAATAATTAAACGATAATAATTGAATAAATATTAATAATTATCATATGTATTAAAATTTTTATAATGATAATAATATCAACAATAATAATGATGATGCATTAATTACGAAATTACTGAAATTTATTCATTTATAAGAAACAAGTAAAATTGGTAATTATCGATTACTGATTTCGATGATAATAATAATAATAATAATAATAATTCCAAGGTAAACAATAACTAATTCGTGAATTACTTCATTAATTATTAAATAACTAAACGAAATACGATTGTATTGAAAAATGTAAAAATAATAAGTAATTGCAAAATTAGTCGAACAATGAATTGCTTATTACTAAAATGATCGTAACTTATATTTATTTGCAAAAAAAAAAAAGGTCAAATTATCGATCGCCGTGCAATTGGATTATTACAATGTTCAGTGAGTAATTCTGACAAGTTGTTTCAATAGGAATAATCGCGACGTGAAAACACTCCGAATCCGATGCGTATGAAAATTATTCGAACGACAAAAAAAGAAAAAAAGGTAAAAAAATGAAAACACGAAGGTATTTAACGAAGGAACGGGCGAAGCGATGTTGACGTAGTGCGTTTTATTTGTCGTTAAATCGCGTTGATTGCGCCAAATTAGTTGCTCGGTTGTATGGGTGTGCGTTTCGGTTTGTACGGGGCTCATCGGTGCAGCCGTGTATCCTACGTGATCCTTGGCGTGCAACGCGACCAGCTTCCCGCCCAGCCTATACGCGCAATCGGCAAAAGTACGCTTCGCGTATATATATTTGCGAGAAACGCGTGTGTAACGAAGGGCAGGCGGCTGTGTTTTCCACGGGGCGATAACGTATAACTGCAGAGCCAATTAGCCACGGTATACATTCGCCCGCCGATGTTGTCTGGATACTGTGTACATTTTCGTATCGTACGTGGATGCGACTTGCTTAGAGAATATTTAGGTGTTGCTTTGACGAGATGGGACTTTTCGGTTTTCTACGTTTTTGCAAGGCCCGATACAGTTGGGCCTTTTTTTCAGGCCCGATACAGTTGGGCCTTTTTTTTCAGGCCCGATACAGTTGGGCCTTTTTTGTAAGGCCCGATACAGTTGGGCCTTTGTTTCAGGCACAACCTATTTGGGCTTTTTTTCAGGCCTAATCTATTTGGGCCTTTTTTTCAGGCACAACCTGTTCGGGCCTTTTGTTTTTTATAAGGACCAATAAATTTTAACGTTTTGCAAGGTGCAATAAATTTGGGCCTCTCTGTAAGACGCAATAAATTTTGGCCTTGTAAGGCCCAACAAATTTGGGCCTTTTTATGAGGCCCAATAAATTTGGGCCTTTTTTATGAGGCCCAATGAATTTGGGCCTTTTTATGAGGCCCAATAAATTTGGGCCTTTTTATGAGGCCCAATAAATTTGGGCCTTTTGTATAAGGCCCAATAAATTTGGGCCTTTTTTATGAGGCCCAATAAATTTGGGCCTTTTTTTCAAGACGCAATTAATTTTGGCTTTCTTGAAATAAATAATAAATGAAATAAATAATAATCTCGTAAAGAAACCAATAGACTTGAGCTTCTATGAAAGTTAATAATTACTGGCAAAATTTAACAATTTTGCAAAATTCAATAATTACTGGCGAAATTTGACAATTTTGCAAAATTCAATAATTACTGGCGAAATTCAACAATTAGCAAAATTCAATAATTACTGGCAAAATTTAACAATTTTGCAAAATTCAATAATTACTGGCAAAATTCAACAATTTGGCAAAATTCAATAATTACTGGCAAAATTTACTTTTGCGTGTAAAGAAAAAAAGTCAACGGACTCGTCCGAGATTTCGTTGGAGCGAAGCTCGGAAAGATCGAGATCGAGATTATTGTGAATGATCACGATGATTTCGATGCAGCCAAATATGAGCAATCCGAGCCGGTATAGGAATCGCGTCGAGCACGCCGGAGTACGTACAATATAAAACGACGATGAACGTTTACGGATATTATTACGGGCTCGCGTTGGCCACAAGCCTCATACCGAGTGCGAGCGATCTCCCCATGCAACCAACGATCCCGAACTAACGGTAATGACCATCGCACGGTTATGGTACCCACCGAGAGAGAGAAAGAGAGATTGAGAGAGTGGTGAAGGGGGAGGGGGGGAGAACGACGAAGGCACAAGGAGAGAGCCGCTCTTTTGCCCAAACGATACACCGAGACGATGAAGGAGATGATTTTGTCTCAGGCTCTCACTCCTCTCTCTCACTCCGGTCTCTTGATCTCGATCTTGTTCCCGGCTCGTTTTCTGCCCGATACGAGATGACCACTCTTCTCTCCTGGACTGGATATAATTAAAGAAAAACCGGAGTTTCTTGCTTTCGTGAAACGACTGGGAGGCCAAAAAAAAAAAAGACAAACGAAAAATAAATAAAACGATGACGGTGGCGTCGAGAGACGAGAGCTTCGATCGTAAAAAAACGAAAGAAAGATGCATCAACAAAAAATAAAGTATAATCAATAATTGCTAGCGACACGGCGTCGATGGCCAATCTTTTTTCTTTGTTCGTTCGGTTGCTCGCTTTGTTTTTTTTTTTGGACCGGAATTTTTAAAGGAATCGACGGTTCCGCGCAGTATCGATCGCTACCATCATCGAATCCACTGCCCAACAATGAAAATGTTCCAGACTGAAAAATAATCTTTTCTTATGTATTTTGCTTGTTTATTATATAGTTAAATAGAGCGACGCTGGTGGCTGGGCGGTCGGAGTGCGTCTCGGGCGATCACTGAAGTTAAGCAGCATCGAGAGAGGCTGATACTTGGTGCGGTGACTGTTTAGCTCTGCTCTGGCTGGCGCATCGACCAGTGAGCGGGAGGCTGTTTTTTTCTGAGACTTTTATGTAGATACTTCAATACGAAGTGTGCACACCAAAGAATCAGGCAAATACAGGGCTGTCTATACCGGCATGGGTTTTCCACAGTTTCCCCGTGTCCTCGGCAAATGCGGTATAGTGTAGCTGAGTCGGCTGTGGATCCACTATAGGTAGGTTAGCTTAGCGAAGTGCGGGTAGGGAATGACAGGAAAAAGATGAACCAATGGAAGGTTACGGAGGCACGGAGAATTTGGACCTCGAAGAGAAAAAAGAGAGGAGATATGTAAAAACCCGCAATGGTGTACATGGAATAAAGGAACCCCAACATTATATAGTTACATAATTAACGTTTGGGCTTATAGAATTTCACGGTTTTGGATGTGAAAATGAAGAAATTATGAAAGAAATAGAAAACAGTATGTCATTTTGTACGTAGTTTCCTATATGCTGTATATTGTAGGGAATATACAGAAGGTTGTAGGAAATTTGATTTTGGCTTGTTGTTGACAGTTGACAGTTGACACCACCTGTCAACTGTCAAAACACGTATAAGGTCAATAGACATCGATCTCATGGGCCTGCCACTGATTCTTCGTAAATTCAATCTCCTTTTCTATATTTCGTAACAATTGTGAATCTCAACTCAAATAAACAAAGAATTTGCATATATAATTAATATTTGGCATAATGAAAATCACTAATTTATTACATCCGAAAAACTTGAGTTAATAAATGTTTATTTTTTTGTATTCGTTTTTCTTGACTTCAAATTCATAGGAATTTACTCGTACAGTGAAGGGAACGTTTATTTCATTTTTTCGTTTGTGTGTTTGGGTTTGGGTAAAAAAATTTTTATCCCCACACTTTTACGACGTTCCGGTGTTTCGTTTTTGGAAACCGGCCAATCCGGCGAATTAATTTTCGATAAAGACCACGATAATTGTGACAACTCTAGTCGAGGCTTAATTGAGACTCGAATAAGATCGATGGGGACGATAAAACTGAGATGAAAACCGAAACAACGAGTAGCGAGACGAGAGAACGCGGAACGCGGCTCGATCATACGTATGGGCTGGAGAACGCGTTGGAAAACCGTGAAGGGGTGGGGGGGCACCCGGTATGCGTTGGGATCCTACGAAGATATTATGTTCTCGTCCGATGGCATTCCTAGGATCCCTTCCAGCCTGGCGTTGCCAATAAAATGTTATGTATATATATGAGAGGCTTCCAGCCATCCTACCATAGCAGAGAGTTTGACTGAACTTTGTATTTTTACATTTTACTTCCAATATCTCAATTTTTCTGAAAAATCTTCGAAATTAGTGTCCCACAAAAAAAAAACAAACAAATAGGACCGGAAGTAATTTAGTTTGTATTTTTTAATTGCAATTGCAACGTTTCAAGTATCGCTCGGAGTCTAAAAGTATTTTAAAAAATGTTCCATTTGAAAAAATCGTTTTTGTGAATTATTAGTAGTTTTATTATTATTATTAGTTCTAACTATTAATAATAATAATAAAGTAGTGTATGTGGCATTAATAATAATAAAACCACTAATAATAATTTATAAAAATAAATTTATGAATATATATATATATATATATATATATATATATATATAAGGAGAATTAACATTTTTATTTTTATTACATCTTCATTGTATTCATCTGAAAGGACGAAGAAGTCTCAACCACGTCAAAGGGGGATGTGAAAAAAGGAATTACTTGGAGGGTGGAGAATGGCTGTACACGAGCTTGTCCCATTCAGAGAAGCAATTTAATGCCAAAGGGGCAGAAAAAAGTGGACAGAAACGTCTAGGATAAATTCTTCGAGCACGTGTAGGACGACAAAGAGGAGTTTTCCATCCCAACCGTGTCATGCATTATGCAGAGTTACGTCTATAAATTACACGCACACTTATACATATATATATATATTTTTATTTATATTTAATCTAGTCGAAAAGGGACAGGTTAAAGTTAGCAAAAGAGACGCGTACGATTTTAAAATCGTATGCTAATTTACATTCCCTCGCATCTCCCAGTCAAAATTTATTTCCTCGTATCATCAACGAGCGTTTGAGGTTATGCCTGTACGAGTGGACCTTCACGGGACATTCGGTTAAAAATTGGAATGACCGGATCAACGGAGCGGAGCTGAATTTCAGGACTGGTAGTTTTTGGGCGTCGTTTCTTTTTTTTTTTCGAGTTGTTCAATGGCAAGGGCGACAGGATGGTGAAGCTCGTTTCGAACAGCTTTTTTTTTTGTGCTAAAGATTTTTGTTTTTTTTTTAACGTGAAGCAAAGCTTGCCGAATTTTTTATTTTTGGTTGGTAAATATTTTTTTAGAATAATTATTCGTTTATTTTTACGACGATTTTTACGATTACGATTACGATTTACGATTTTTTTTTATGAATAATTATTCGTTTATTTTTAATCAGTTTTACTGACGGTCGTGTTTATGTTGGATGGTTTTTATTTTTCTATTTTTAGATTCTTTTTTTTAGGGTATTCTCGGTTGTCGAGGTTTTTTTAATTTTGGTTGATCGATGTTTTGGAATTTTAATTAGGTTTCATTTTAGATGGCTTTTTTTTAGGTTATGGTTGTTTTGGATACGTTTTCTGGATTTGGTGATTTTTACCTTGGCCAATCCTAGAGACATTCGAATTTGCCAGATTTTTAGGTAGAAAAATTGACATTGTTTTTTTGATTTTTTACAAATATTTATTTTTGAAAATCATTGGACGTTCGTCACGTGTTTGCAGATTAAAATACACTGAAAAATATAACTGAAATGGAGAAACTCCAGGATCCCGAATGCTAAAAAATATGATTTTTATTCACTCGTTGAATCGCATCACAGGCTGCAACGCTCGTAAAAGGAGGGTTCGACGTGTGCTTTTTCTTTTTCGTCAAAAAAAAAAAAGAAACACGTCGTTTCACGAGAAACGAATTTCGTTAGGTGAACTTTGATGGCTCGTTTCTTCAATAAAAAAGTTAGGGTCGGATAAAAATGTAGGAGGGCACAGGTGGATCCCTTGCTGTCAGAAGGAAAAAGAAGAAAAATGATGATGTTGAAAATTGAATTATAAAGAATAAATGAAGATTGAAATTCGAAAGAAATTGAAATCGTCAAAAAACGTTTCATCGTGGAAACATTATGGCGAATGAATATGCAGCAAAGATGGCAAATATTGGCTGATTGGCGTGGAATTATAAATACTGGTAAACCATGGAGGCAAAGAAAACGTAAAAATAGGAAAACTTTAATTTGCTCCTGGAAATGCAAAAAAGTGTTGGAACTCGTGTTGAAACATAGTAGGACATACATTCGTGTATATCATATTGCTACGCATAAAAGGCAAAGTCCTGACTGACCAACTGACTCATCAACGTCCAGTCTAAACCGCAAAAGGTAGAAACGTAAAAAAATTGGCGAGCACGTTGATATTACGACGCAGGCATTACGTGAAAAGGAATTTTTCGAAACTCTCTTTTTAAGGGGGTTAAAATAGAGGGCGGAGTAAAATCCGAAATTTTATCTTCCAGCAAAATTCATGGAAATTCGTATTTAGACGTTCGGGTGAAATTTTCGAGTGCAACTTTCCAGCGTTTTCGAAAAATTAGAGAAAACGTTAAGGGGTTGAAATCGGGAGTGAATTTTGATTGTTGTTCTTTTTTGTAACTAAAAAAAGTGAAAATTGTTGATCAGGATATTAAATGTAAATTTAGATAGCCTTTGAAAAAAAGTCATTTTTTTAAAGGGTCGAAATAGGGCAAAAAAATGTTTATAGCCAAACGTATATTTGGATTTTCGTGAAATCTTCAAATCTCAACGTCTCTCGTCACGAAGAGATGCTGAGAAACGCGCTGGATTATTTTTCGCTTTCGCCCAGCTATGGATCGATAGTTTTTCCTTTTTATTTTGTTTCTCGTTTTTACGACCTTTCAAGGCTCTTGATTCCGGTTTCCCTTGCTCCCTCCCTATGCCTCTCCTCTCTTGAGGCTTTCAGACTTTTGCTAGAATTTTTTTCGAAGCTTCTTTTTTTTACGGGGTCATCGAACTCGAGAGGAAGCGAGAAAGAGAGAGAGAGAGACGAAGAGTAGAATTTTACTACTTTTCCTCTCGTGCAACATCCTCTGAGTGGCGCGCTGGTGATGTTTTTTTTTACGACAGCATCGAATGCGATTTCCTTGACCTCTTTTATTTTTATCGCTACGCGTACAGTTTCGAGATCACTTTTCATATTTTTCGCGACGAATCGTATAGGAGAGACCCTCCCCCTCCCCTAAGCCTTCAAGTCCCATTTTTTCTCAAGTATATCTTTTTTCCGTATCATTTAAAAGATTTGTTGATTTTTCGAAATTCGATTCGAAAAATAATGTATTTCTTTTTACTACCCCGAATATTTCGAGTTTAATTTTTTTCGAGGACTGAACGGATTTTTTGAAACGTTCGTAGTAACCAAA
>JAPYZJ010006069.1:0-10544 GCA_030522765.1 Ophioninae sp. B BG-2022a | reverse complement strand
TTTTTACTACCCCGAATATTTCGAGTTTAATTTTTTTCGAGGACTGAACGGATTTTTTGAAACGTTCGTAGTAACCAAACCCCTAAATGTAGAGAGGCAATTGGCCACCACGACGAAGAGATCCTCAAAGTCAAATTCCTTTTTTTTTACAGACCAGGGAAATATGAATTTAATGGAAGGATCATCAAGGCATCCGTAGACGCAAAGCGCAATGTATGAATAGGACAAGATACGACGAGAAGGGCACAGGGGGGGTGGAAAGTCGAGCAGGACCCAACGGGTGAATCGAGAAGAAAGGCTCTGGAAATCTGCGGTGAAAGAGGAAGCTCCTTGATGCTCTTACCTGTTACGAGGTCGGGTCGCGCCCCCCCCCTCCCCTCCCCTCCCCTTAAGTATAAATATACGAAGAGAAGAAAGCCGTCTGGTGCGTGTGTGACGGAGGAAAAGACCCGGAAAGAGAGATTTTCGTGGCACGTATACAAGGGATGAAATTCGAACCGCGCAGCCTGCGCTCAAATGGACTTTAAGGGGATGAGGTGAAAAAGAGGAGGGATCCTACCAGGGCAAAAGTAGCGGATCGTAAAAGCTCTCCAACCTCCTCCTACTCATCTCTTTTTCTTCTCTCTTTTTTTTTCTCTAGCAGTTCTTACACCACCGATGTGCAATCGTGAAAGCAACATCAAATAAAATTGAGACTCACGATGTTGGCTGTCGCCTTATTTTCGTAGCATGTGCACCCCAGCGACAGAAAAGCTCGCGCTGAAGGAAACTCTTCTTTGAAGACCGTCCTGGTAGAACGGTCCTCGAAGTCAATATTACCTCAAATCGTTGACGAATTCGTAGGGTTTAATGGTCTTTTCTGGAATTTGGTGATAGAATCAACTATTCTTTGGAATGAGGGAGGGGAGTGATAAGTGGGAAATCAGGACTAACGGAAGAGACGGTTTTGGAGGTGTGGGCTAGATGGATGGAAAAATCGTTTGGATGTTAATACAGTGAGAGTGTAGAAGGGTATGTCATACTCACTGTGTTGTCGTGCAATGGAGTTGATAATTCATTGTCACTTGTTTGCGGCGATGGAAAATATTAAGAGATTATTAAAATCCTGGGTTACAGAGTTTTCTAGGCTTCTGAAAAATCTGAATAAATTTTGGGTTACACAGTTTTCTAGGCTTTCAAAAAATCTAAACAAATTCTGGGTTAGAGTTTTCTGGCTTCACAAAAATCGGAAAAAATTCTGGGTTACAGAGTTTTGTATATAGGTTTCCAAAAAATCTAAAAAAATTCTGAATTAGTTTTCTAGGCTTCCAAAAAATCTAAACAAATTCTGGGTTAAAGAGTTTTCTGGCTTTACAAAAATCGGAAAAAATTCTGGTTTAAAGAGTTTTCTGGCTTTACAAAAATCGGAAAAAATTCTGGGTTAAAGAGTTTTCTGGCTTTACAAAAATCGGAAAAAATTCTGGGTTAAAGAGTTTTCTAGGCTTCCAAAAAGTCTTAAAAAACTCTGAGTTACAGAGTTTTTTAGGCTTCCAAAAAATCTGAATAAATTCTGAGTTACAAAGTTTTCTAGGCTTCCAAAAAATCTGAGTAAATTCTGAGTTACGAAGTTTTCTAGGCTTCCAAAAAATCTGAGTAAATTCTGAGTTACAAAGTTTTCTAGGCTTCCAAAAAATCTGAATAAATTCTGGGTTACAGAGTTTTGTAGGTTTCACAAAAAATCTGAAAAAATTCTTAGGTTACTTATTAAAGTGTCTACTACATGTCCCAGCAGTTACCAATCTCAAAAGTTTAAACCCCCAAAATTGAACAAAATTGAAAAAAATAATAGAGAAATTTCATTTTTGTAATTTCGACCGTTTCTTTGAAAACCCAGTATACCTAAACACGCCGAATTAAGGGTTTCCGGGTATCCCCGAGAGAGCTTGGCAGATATTAACCCGGACGTAGAAACAACGCGTTAGAAACGTCACTTCAGCGTGCAGAATAGCGGTGGAAGCGTGGTTGCACTCCAACACCGAGGAGACGAGTATAAATAAGCCAGGCGCGAGAGACGAAATCGATGAACCTGCCAAGCCCCGCGGTGGATACACTTCCATCCGGTTGATTCCCGAGGGACTTCCGTTTCTGTCTCTCTTCCACCCACATATTCCAGAGGATCGGTTCTTTGGGGATTTTCCTACGATTTTTAACGCTCTCCTCCTCCCTTCCGATTTCCGTTGTTTTTTCACTTCCGGAAGGGTGGGTACCAAAGACACTTCCAAAAAATCAAAAACCTCTAAATTCACGACTTTCACGGCGCTTATCATCATTTTGAAAATGGTATCGTAGCTCTCAGCTCTGATGATGCAAACTGTAACATTTACGAAACGTCAGCATAATACTGAACCTCGACACGGCGTCCATCCGGAAGAAGCGTCCGAAGAAGAAAAAAAGTGTTTCATTTTTATTTTCAAGCTTGTCCGGGGTAAAAATATTTTTTTTACCTAAATGTCCCTAGTTTTGGGAGTTTTTGTCCAGTGCCCACAGTTTATGGAATAGCAGCCCTATCGGGAAGCCACAACTTTTCGAAACGTCTAGAAACCCCCCTTTTTTTCTCCAACGATGTAATCGGCCAATTTTGAGATGTTTTTCGGATGTTTTATGATCTCCGATGACGAAGGAGGGAACGGGGATTGGAAAATATACAAGCTCGAAACTATAGGTAAAACGTGTCGCACGGAACGTCAAGTAGTAAACGCGTCGTGAAATATTGCACAAAACGGGTTGATACATAGTGGGGAATGATACGGCAGGTGGTGGATGGCAGAGGGTTTCGGATGTTGAACGAGCCCGAGAGAGGGATAGGGCACTCAAGTCGTTGATAAGGGAGAAAGGGAGCTTGAAGGGGAGAGGGGAGGGGGGGGGGGAGCGAGAGGGAAAGAAAAGTGTCGAAAGGGGCAAGAGGGGAAGGTAGACAAAACCGTGAAAGAGAAAGAGTGCTGTGAACATTGGTACGTTTGGACCAGGTTTTCCGGATGTGGTATCCATCACCCAGCCTGTCACTGCCATGTGCAGAATGAAGTTGGCTACGCGTACCCCGTTATACGAGCGTAATCTCTCACGTAAACGTGTCACGTACACGCACGTCTACTATTCTCGTATGTGGACTCGTGTGTGACTGTATTTGTCTTGGTGCTTAGTCCCCCTTAATTTACACATATACCGTAATTATGGGCTTATGTACAGTGCATTATGTACACGTATGATTTATTCCCACGTACAGGGTCCTTCATAATTAACCCGCTGTGGTTGCACTCAGTGATGTTTTGTTTAATGACGATCCAGGAATGTTTAAACATTTGCCATAGTATCAGTATCAGAGGAAACAGAAACATTGAGGATTTTTCAATGTTTTCGAAAAAGAATATAAATTATATTGATTTTTAGAATTGTGTGGTAATAATTATTGATTGTTACTATTTTTTATTAGTAATGGTTTATTAATACTAGTAATGGTATTACTAATTACTAGTAATTAGTAATTAGTAATAACATTACTAGTGAATTATTAGTAACATTATTAGTAAATGATTAGTAATGGTAAAATAAAGTATTAGTAAAGTTTAGTTAATAGTTAATTCGTTAATAATTAATAATAATTATTATACTTATATAATTATTATTATTAATTGTTAACTTATATAATTATTAGAAATTTAACGTACTATATTAATTCTTGATTAAAGATTGCGCGTGGGTTCGTTTGGACCCCAATAACCACGAAGGTTAATTGCTAATTGTAATAAGACTTTTACTTTTAGAATCTTTGAAAGTTAGTCAATGAGTTTGACATGAAATTTGTGTTTGTTTGGGTTTGTTTGGGTTTGGGACCAGTTGAGTCTTGATGAACGGTTTTTTCAACGTTTTTTTTTGTTTATTGGTTATTGACGATAATCGTATAATAATTTCTTGAAAAAATTGGAAGATTCAAAAACTGGTTTTTTTCGTTGGTTTAAACACGATCAGGAAACTAATATTATCCCTCAAAACGAAACGTTGATTTTCTTAAATTCGATTCGTATTCCGTCATGCGTCAAGCGAAATCGTTGATAAGCGCGTCGACCGTACCTTTTTTACATTATTCTTTAACCTGTCGTTATACATAATTCCTCGGGATTCCGAGTGAAATTTCATTCCCTTCGACGATTCTTTATGTCGGAACGACGCCCGGGATACTCTTTCTGTTTCTCGTACCTACGCTGACAGGTTGATCCGCAAACGAGACCTGGGACGAGGGACAGAATGGATTTGATATTTATCCGGCGTGGCGGGTCGCGATTCTTCACTTTGCCCATCGCGAGAGCGAAGTACTCATCCCTATGCGTACAATCTTCCAACAAATTTATTACATCTTTTTATATTGGGTGGCCAATGAAATCACGTCGAAAAAGAGGTCAAAATGTCTCCTCTCGATTTCATACCTATCCGAAACCGTCATTTATGTCTTTAACGATTCCGTTCATTTTTTTAAATCAAAAACTCAAAAACTCAAATAAAAACTCAAAAAAGGTAAAAAATAATTTTTGAAGACGTTTATAAAAATAATAGGTTTATAAATTTATAGATTTATAATATAATATAAATAAATAGATTATATTTATATTATATTATAAATAAATAAATAAATATATTATAAAAAAATTCATAGATTTTAAAAATCATATAAATAAATAGATTTCAATATTTTTCTACTTGGATGTTCACTTTCCTCTTGGTAGATTTTAGAAGCAGTAGGACGTCGTTTGGAGTCGTGAAAAAACATTTTTTTTTTATCCTTTGGTCTTTGATGACCGATTTTTTCAAATATATCTTTAGGAATTTGAAAAATTGAAAATAAAAATATTTGTATTGAAAGAAAAAAATTATTTTTTCTTCAGAAGTAAAAAAAAAAAACATCGAAAAACGTATATGTGGAATGTAGATTTTCGTTTTTCACGTAACTTTTTGAGACACCCTGTGTACGTACATATATACAAACGAGAAAACAAGGATCGCAAAGTCCTCCATCGCTGAACGAGTGGAATAATGAAAAAGACGTTATCGTGATAATAAAAAAATGAATAACGTTGAAGGTGGATGAAAAGGTGCACGAGAAAGAGAAGGAAACGCTCGAGTGCGAATAAATGGTTTATCTAATTATAGAAAATAAGAAGAAAAACGGAGAAGCAGAGGAGAGAAAGAAAAATCCGATAATATTTTTTTTTATTAGCCTCAACCCAATCTTGGAGAAAAAGTAGATTACGACGATAACAAAATTAGAGCGATACGTCAAAACAAATACTCATGAATAATAACACTACCACTGAATTAAAAAAAAATTATTTTCCCACGTAATAATAATTCATATTTCATGTTCAATTTTTTCTCCAAAAGAAAATTTCTTCTTTTTAAACAAAAGTAATAAAAATTGAAAAATAATAAATAATAAGTACTAAACAATGATAAACAATATATTAAATAATTGAATTAATAAATGATAAATTAATAATTAACAATAATTATAAAATAATTAATCCTAATAATAAATTAATAATTCGATTAATGTTAATAATAAATAATAAATAATAAATAGTAATAAATAATAATTCGAATAATAATAATAAATTGATTAATAATAAATAAATAATAAATTGAAGAAAGGAAGAAAAAAGAGATAAATAAGAAGTGGGATTGCGGAAGATGGCGCGAGAAAACAAGAGACGTAAATTATAAAATTAATCTCGATATAAATAATTAACGCAAGTCGACAGAGATTCGTTATAATTCTTCTCAATTCCTTCGTGTCTACCTTATTCTTGACCTTTCTCTCTTTCCACAATGAAATACTAAAAGAGGCCTGGGTTTTGCTTTGCCGAGGGCACGGGGGAGGGGCTAGGGGTGAAGGGAAGCTTTCTTCATCGAATCCCGCCACTCACTGGTCTCCTTCAACCGCTCGTCTCATTCGCTTTTGTAATAACTTGATCCGTAAGATTCTCGTAATTCTGATCCCAGAACCCGAGGATTCTCACCTTTTTACCTTCTCTTCGCAATCTCTCTCCCTCTCTTGGTTCTGGAAAACTTTTCGCCTTTTCAAGACGAAGACGTTCAAGCCCTTGAAAATTCCCTTTATCGGCACGAACTCGTGACGGAATAATTACGAATAATTATTGGGCCGAAAAGAGCAAAGTTGTGCTTTCGACCAACTGAAAAGGATTTCCCATTGAGGAGATCGTACAAAACTCATAAATAGCAGGTAGGGACGTTTTTTTTCAGTTTTTGGAACGAAAACTGAAAATATGACATTTTTGGGCCAAAGTTGATCGAGCGGAACTTTCGTCAGTTTAAAATCGTCGATGATGATCAATTTTCCATTCCGTTATAGATGAAATAAAAGAATCATTTTATTTTTTGAAAAAACCTCGAAACGACTGGATCGTCGTGAATTCGTTGAAAATCGACGAACTAAGTTTTCGTCATGATCGATAATATTGTGAGCTTTGTTGTTACATGTTTTCTACATTTACGTATAATTTTTCAAAATATCTGATTTTCGTTATTTCTGCATAGAAATGTATGCAAAAAAAACTCAAAATGTGTATTTTTCGCGGAATTTCATTATTTTTAATTTTTCATAATTTTCCTGACTTCCGTCAGGCCGCCAAATTTTCAGAAACGAAATCCCATCGTCAATAATTAATCGTTTTTCTAATAGCAACCAAAAACTGCAATTTTTTTCAAAATTTGTCCAAACCCCGACCTGACCCATCTCGAGGCCAACGTTCTGAATGCACACAACAAATTTCATCCCGATCGGTTCATCCGTTTTTGAGAATAGTAGTTTCTAAATTTTGGGGTGGGGAAGGCGTTCTCTTTGCTGTTAAGAGGGGGAAATCGGGTTCTCAACGCGAGCCGAGGCTGCGTCGAAGTTTCGTCAGAGGTAACCGCTCCCTCTTAAATTACATCGACAACCACTGCTTCGATGCAAAGTCACGTTTTAGTTACGAATTTGAAGAAATACGGAGAAAATTGTTATTTCCAGTAGATTTTTCAAGATCGAACGATTTTTAGAGGTTGAAAGATTCGAATTAAAACAAAAAAAAAAAGATTGTCGAGTCAATCAAGAAATATCGACGGAAGAAGGGTCGGGGGGTCTTCATGAATTCCGATGTGATCATCCTGTACAGGGCTTTTCAATAAAATAGGTATATCAGGATCTAGGAATTTCCTGATAAATTTCTCTTCGGCTATGGACGAAACGCGGTTCCATTTTCCGTGGAATTGGTAGTGGGACTAGTGGAAAAAAAATGCACGTGTATAGTCCGGGACGCGGAGAGGGGGAGGGGGGGGGGTATGATATACGGGCGGATTGACGAAGCTCGTCGAGCATTTTGTTCTCCCTTACCGTAAAAAAAGCCGAGCCTATCGAATTCGAATCTTGCTCGTTTTTCGTCAAACTTCGCGTCGTCACCCCTTCCCTTATTTTTTTTTTTTATCATTTTTCGTATTCCTATTTTTATTCGGCCGCGTCGAGATCCGGGCGCGAGTTTACGATTTTTTATTCGGAAAAGGAAAGGAAGAAAAAGGACGTGAAAAAAAAATGTAAAAAAATGTAAAAAAAAAAAACATTTTTTGAAGCGAATCGAACCGGGCAAAGGGTCCCCGGTATTGAGCCAAAGCTCTCGAAAGGATGGCGTTGTCGAAGGGTGGAATACGCCGAGGATTGCTAAAAGAGAGGTCGGCTAGGACCAGGGGATAGAGAGAGAGCAATAGGGCGCTTTAGCCATCCGATATTCCATCGGAATCATATCCATATCCCGTTTTTCCATACCCACATGCATAAAATCCTCCCAGACGCATTTTACACTCCGATGCGTATGCGTAAGTCTTGTTTTTACGATACGGATTCGTCCGACAAGAGTACGCGCCTGTACGACCTTACGGAAACCCAAAAAATGTTTTTTCTTCTCGTCGGCACATTTTAACAACACCAGAGTATGGCAGGGTATGTCATACCCATCGTGTTGTCGTTGAAGGTCGTTTTAAATTCATTTTTAAATGTTTCTAGTAATGTAAAACTAAAAAAAAATAAAAATAAGATAATAGTATTAAAAATAATTATAATAAGATAATAATTCAAATAAAAATCTAGTTTTACAGCCGATTTGGTAAAAGGGTAATTTGATAAACTTTGGTAGTTTTTGTATTTTGGTAATTTTCGTAATTTTTGAATTTTGGCTATTTTTGAAAAAATTTGAAAATATTTGAGAAAATTTGCTAATTTTTTCACCACACTCTCGCCAGGTTAATGTTTTTATCTCAGTCTTCCGTATACTACTGAGAAACGCAGCATTTTCCATCGACCTGAATTTTCAAATCGAATTGCACGCCCAAATAATGGAAAAAAATATTCTTCAAACAATTTCGAACGCGCTCGGGTCCAAAAAAAAAAATGGTTTACGCGATTACGTTACCATGGGCACTCCAAAACGAACGTTAATAGAAAACGGAATTTTGAAAGAATTTTTGACAAACAAATATTCATCCAAAAGATAATTTTGGTACAACTGTAACTTCCGGGTCGCACCCAAGTCCTAAACAATAATTAGACGTCCCTCATCCACATTTCCAAAAAGTCTTGACCTCTTGACCTTGTCACTCTTGATCTTTATCTCCAGTAAAAATAAAATACAGCTTTTTTACGATTGAAAATGGCATTTGGTAGCAAATCCACAAAAATGACTATTTCCTCGTAAAAACTTTTTTTATTCGCACCCTCCCCCCCTCTCCTTCTTTATTTCCGAGCTTAGGGTGAACGCGAAGGAAAAAAAAGTTTCATCGTCATACACGCGGAGTAATTACGAGACCCTCGTTGCGAGGTTCGTAGCTAGCCCTGATTTGTTCCCTCCTCCTCCCCCCTCCCCTCACCCTTCGCCATCCGAGGATGCAAAAAAAGCGCTTGAGCTTCGCACTCTTACTTCCGCCAGGCTCTTTTTTTTTACCACTCGCCTGGTTTTCTCCAACTTAATTGTAAACGAGCCGACTACCGGCACCCGGTAGTCAGCGAAGTGAGGCCAAGTAGAGAGTCGAAAAGTCACTCTCGGGGCGCTCCAGCTGAATTTTAATTTTCTACTCTGGCGCAGTAGTCGCGGTGAGGATGTGGGCAGACCTCGCTAACTTGACACTTCGATCACTTTCTCAAAAGCGAAACTCTTGGTTTCAGGAAATATTGATAATTACTGATATTTAATAATATGTTATTATTGATAATTGTATTAATTAGCTGTTCGATCAGCTGATATGTGTAATTCGATGTAATTCAGTAATCTTCAAACTTCTTCAGTCTTCTTGTCAGTTTTTTTTCACTGAGAAACAGTGAACATTTTGAAAAAATTGTGATTTTTCAAAAATAAAACGTTTTAATCGTAAAACAAAAAGCAGTGGCCTCTTCCTCTGTGAATTCTGCGGGGACCGATACTCGATTTTTCATTGAAAACTTCATTGCCGATCAGAAAATCGATTTTGAAAATTTGCGAGGTTACGTATGAAATTTATGTTTAAAATTTAATTCGGAGAAGTAATTAATCTTGGAAAACATCGTTCGCTCATCCACTCGATGCGTTTGAAGTTTTTAACGACGTTTTTGAAATTTGAAAATGTGGAATGAAAAAAATGAATATTGGGAATGAAAAAAAATGCAGAAAATCCTGAAAGCCGTCCAAGTTAACGACTAAAGTCGAAATCTCGTAAAAACACATCATCCCATTGTTTGAACTTTCCAACTACGTTTTTGAAATTTCAAAATTTCAAAAAAAAATGATTTTCGAAAGCAAAAAAAGTGGAGAAAATCCTGAAAGCCGTCCAAGTTAATAACTAAAGTCAAAATCTCGTAAAAACACATCAACCCATTGTTTGAACTTTCCAACTACGTTTTTGAAATTTCAAAATTAAAAAAAAAATGATTTTCGAAAGATAAAAAAGTGGAGACAATTCTGAAAGCTGTTCACGTTAACGACTAAAGTAGAAATTCGGTAAAAAAAAAAAAAAAAAAAAAAACACATCGTCCCATTGTTCGACGCTCAAGGTGCGACAGTTCCAATATTTACCGAGGGCTGATTTACCCTCGAATCGAGCGGGCTGCGTTGTCTCGTTTATGCCCCATCTTCTCATAAGGTTTTATGCGTTGACAAAACGCATAGAGCGTTCGTGCACCGGGCGTGAAAACGACGACGTAAATTGCAATTCGAGGGGACGTGTACGAGGCGCGATCCTCGTATACACGAGGCGTGCCCAACAACGACATTCGTGAATGAGCGTGTCTGGGTGCCCGAATAATAGAACGAGAGTGTACTACTGTGTACAGATGGCGTTCCGTCTGCTATCAATGGAAAATAGAGGAAAGAGAACGAAGGGTCGGGGGGAGGGGGGGGGGTTAAATGTATTATTTTGTAAACATGTGTGTTAAATACATATACAGGGTGTCCCATGACGGAATGTCATCCTTTCAATGGGCCCAGGGGGGGGGGGGG
>JAPYZJ010006068.1:0-10547 GCA_030522765.1 Ophioninae sp. B BG-2022a | reverse complement strand
TCAATCCCTGAATTGTTATTAATTTTTTACGGTAGCCAATCAGACGCGCCCGGAGGCGGGCCTACGTCGGTGAGCGACACGCACGTGTCCCGGAGTGGGCTAGTGCCCGGAGGGGAGGTACCCCCACCATGCGGACTCTCCGGCTCGGGAGCGTCCGATTTGCTGCCGTAAAAAATTAATAACAATTCAGGGGTTGATCTGAGACCCATACATGCTTATATCAATCGTCTTAGAATTTCACCCCCTACCCCCCGTTACAGGGATGACATTCTGAGCTGGGACACCCTGTATATCGTGTTAGAATGTCCCATGCCAAAATCCTGTTAACTCGGTATACCTTATTAGCCTGTTGTTGTTTGTCGGGGGTACCCGCACGTCCGATCCGCTGTGCAATTACAATAATATATTTTACACATAAATACAAATTATTATTTATCTCCTTTGTGATATCCTTGCTTCGTTTTTTTTATTTTCTCTCTTTTTTTTTTCTTTGCTTTTTCGTATTCTTCTGTTCTGCCAACGAGATTGGTATAACGAGCGACGCGAATTGTCGCACACGTGTAATTGTTGTACAATGCGAGAGTGCGAGTGAAGAATGAGACAGTGCAGTGACGTGGCCAAGGAAGAAAATCGTCTTGTACCTTCGAATTGGTGGTGGCGAGTCTTCGACCTGACCGTTCGATTCTTGGGCTAGTCTCACAGCCAGATCGTGATCGCGTCGATCTTGCTCGAGGAGCTCGCGATATCGGCTCTCCTCCATCGCTTCTTTTTCCAATTGAGCCTTGAACGTATCAATCGATAAATTGTTGTGACACCTCTATTTTTACGCTCTTCTTTCTCCGATCGGAAATCTACCATTATTGGTCGTTTCTCGAAACGATCGTTTTCATTGACATCGTTATTACTGGTGAATGTATTTTTATCGCATATGTTAGTATTTAGTTGCACTCTGGCCAAGGTGTGCAGGGTTACATTTTTTTTTCGTAAAAATCTGTTTGTTTGGAAGGGCTAATCTAAAAACGCGCTGAACGGATTTCATTCAAGTTTTCATGATTAGATAAAGTGTCCTTGAAGAAGCTTGACGCGTCATTACGACATTTTTTCCTTAAGGGGTGAAATAGATAATGTTTGTTCGTATTAAATCTTCTTTCAAGTTAAATCGATGAAACTTCGTTTCAGCCTTTTAGTCGAAAATGAAGAATTCTGCGTTTCAGCGTTATTAGCAAATCGAGCTTTAAGGTGGTGAAAACGTGAATACAATTTTTTGCGGGCCTTTCGTTGTTCTGTACGAAAAATTGGCCATTCAGGAGTTGGAAAGTATATGTATAAAAATTGACGTAGTCCGATGTAAAAAAAAAATCATTAAGAATTACAACAAAAATTGACGTCATTCAAAGTGACGCAATTCAGCGTTAAAAAATCGTGTCTTAAGAGGGTTGAGAACTATGTTGACATAAATTTTGACATTTTCGCATTTCAATACAATTCTATAAGGGAATAACAAAACAAATGTTTTTCATTGCTAACCTGGAGCGTAGCAGCGATTTTTTTGTCTTCTTCCTCCTGTCGTTTTCGTTGTTCCTCTTCAGCCTTTCTTCTGGCCTCGATATCGGCTTTCTTCTTGCGATTCTCTTCGTCCTCTCGTTTCTTAGCTTCGGCCTCCTCCGTTCTCCGTTTTTCTGCTTCCATTTCTTCTTTGATTTTACGCAATCTATCCTGTTCTTCGGCGATCTTCTGTTGTTTCACCATATCCTGAAGAAGGGACATGTGCTGGTCGAACTTCTGAACGATCGTTTCATAAAGCACGTCGATGTCCGTCGATTTGATGGTTGGATTGTTCTGGAAATGACGAAACGAAACCAGTAATCGTCAAACGTTATTTCTCAATTTGCTTTTCCTTTTTCGTTAGAGAGAAAAGTCAAATCGAAGAAATCGTACTCTGATTATTTGAACTGCGCCTTCGAGTTCGGATTGCAATTTGTTGATGTCGTTGATGACTTTCTCCCGGGCACTTTTGAGCATCTTCGATGTTTCCTGCATTCTGACCAGTCGACTGTTCAAGTTTCTGATCTTAACGATCCCTTTAATACGGGGCTGATGTTGCTTCTTTGCGATGTACATACGTGCCATTTTTTGTATAACTATCAGATGATTGCGTCGATATATTATCTTGTTTTTCACTGTAAAGTAGATTACGAGTTTGAAGAGGCAATTTTTTTAACGATGGATCGATTTGTTGCGGATTTTTTCAAAATCTTCAACGCTTTTATACAAAATCGAGTACTCTAGCGTTTTATCACTTACGTTTGATAACCGAGAGAGCGCAGAATTGCATTTTGTTCCAGCGTGACTTTAGTAGCCATTTTTTCACATTGGCAACCAGCTTGCAAAGATTCTCCGGATCGGATTTCATGATTTCATCGAATTCGGCGAACTTTCCGGGTTTGAAGAAGACTCGAGTTATTCCGAACTTGAAGTCCTTTTTGTTGAGTTTCAGACTGTGCAGCAGCGCCTTTTTTTACACAAGCGGACAAATTAATCAAGAACTTTTCATCATTTTCGAAAAATGAATCTAAACGGAATATCAGTTTTGTATTTGTATGTTTGTATCTCTTAACGTTGATTTCATAATGATTTTATACCTCGCAGAAGAATCTCGGATCGAGCCTCGCCAATTCCGGTGGCAAGTACGACTTGTACATACAGTAGAGCTCCTGAAAAGGCACGCGACTCGGATAACCGTGTTCCATTAGTTCCAGCACGGAAGTCATGCCGGAACACCGCAATTGCCCCAGGATGCTGTTACCGTCGAACTGATGATCCACCATGTCGTTGTTCGGTTTTATACAACGAACGAAGTTCGTACCCTGATTTCGTAAACCATTTTCTTTGTCAAGTAAATTTTTTGGGTAAAGCTCAGTGAGAAATGTCTCGGGGTTGTAAACTAAAATAAAATTTTAGTTTACCAGAAATAAAATTTCTGGTAAACTAAAAGTGCAATTTGTACAAAAATTTAGTATCGGAATCTGCCTGCAAGTGTAGATTGCATGAAGTAGATTTTTCTCAATTACGCTTGTTACGTAATATCGACTCGGTCGACGGCAACTCGATCAAAGGCGACCGTCATTTTAGTTTGTTTATCATTGATCGCCAAAATCTTAATAAAAGTTAAGAGATCGTCTCAGTGTGAAATTTTCGAAAAATCGATTTTTTTTTGTTGCATTATTGGATAGTATACACTGTAATAAACATTCTCTCAAATTTTTAAATCGAAAGAAAAATTATTACGATCGCTAAAGCGTTTCTTGTAGAAAGGGAACGGAGCGGGGATATTTGCCCAGTCAATCTTTAAACGCGTTTTTCTCAGAATGGTGTTTTTCAAAACGGTTTCCACTCTCAAAGGAAGAGTTTTGAAGATATCTAGTTCCCCTTTGAAGAGAACATTTTTAACGTCATTCTTTATAGCGCTATGGAAGCTTTTTTTTTTGAAATCTTCCTATTTTTTTTTACGAAAAACTGTCGAGAAAAATGGCCAAATTCGATACTTTTTGTTCAAACCGCCGCCATTTCGTCAAATTAAAAAAAACCCTTCCATAGCGCGATAGCCACTTTCCTGCAGATTAATAATCTTTTCGAAATTTTTGTTTCACATCAAAATTGTGGCCGCAATCGTGGAAACCGTACAGGACCTTTTTTTATTACGTGTCATTTTAACAATTTATTCAACTATTGTACATCCAACAAATAAACATAAAAAAAATCATTTTGTATTCGTCATGAATGCATTTATTTATTTAAAAAAAACCGGACCGATTAGAGTATTTACACATTTTTAAAAAAATCGCGAAAATCAGTGATTTTTCGGAGGGTCATACTGAGACGATCCCTTAATGGTACCGTCTACCAAGTCGCCGGCGACCACACGAGACTGCGTATCAGCCATTACTTATAGAGCCTTTTTTACGCACTGTCGACTGGCGACAATGCGAAGACTTATTTTGCTTTTAATTTTGTTCATCAATACGCCATAATAAAATTAAGTAACGACTCACATTGCTCTTCAGTTTGTCCATCAATTCCCCTAATTGCGTCTTGAACTTGCTGCCGACACTGATGAACGTTAATTTCCCCTTTTGGCTCGAGTGGTTCGCGAACTTTGTTTGCAAAAACGTGTTGCTGCTCTCCTGGATCAATCCCTCGAGGGAGGCATGGAGAGCATCGTTGTTCTTCTCGATAAATTGATTCTGAAGATCGAGAAGTACATGTTCAGAATATGGCGTTGATTAATTTCTATAAATATATCGTTAATGTCACCTAAAGTATTTGGTTACTCTTTCCTTGACAATTTCCGGATTTGAAAAATGTATTCACTTTTTTGGATTAAAAAAAAAAGCTGTGGTTGTTTTTAGTTTAAAAAACCGCCTTGAACTTTTTTTGGTTGAAAAAAAATTCCGTGACTTTTATTAATTTGAAGGACCACCGTGACTTTTTTAATAAAAAAAGGGTTGCAAAAATTTTTAATTGGGAAAAGTGGCTTGATTTTTCTGGATAAAAAAAATCGTGGCTTTCCTAAATGCGAATAATGTATTGAATTTTCAGGATTAAAAAAATTACTTGACATTTTCGTTGTTTTCTTGACATTGAAAGAATATCTTCATCTTTTTATCTTTGACATCTCTATCTATTCCTGAGCTTTTTTTCATCTGAAAAACGGCTGGAGCTTGCCATATTCGAAAAAATTTCTTGATTTTTCTGAATTTGGAAATGCTTCAGCTTTTTCAAATCTGTAAAAATTTACAACAATGAACGGTACTACCAGGCTGCAAATTTTTCCAAGAAACATCACCAATCGGTGAAATTTGAAAAAAAAAACCGTTCGAACGATCAATTTTGAGACTAAAAATTCTCCAGCCACCTCTATTTCAAAACGATTGCTCTCGTTTACCGTCTGATAGCAAACTCCACCAGCATAGTGGCGTATAACGAAGCCCTCGTCATCCCGGAGTTCCCGATGCGCTTTTAGCTTGCTGGTCCTTGGTAAAGTGATCCTGAAATGGCCGTTCCAGGCTCTGTGTACCTCGCTCGTGAAATGAGCAAAGCTACGGGTCGGAAGCTTCGATTCCTCGTCCAACAAGCTGAATATACCGTTCGTCTTTGATTCGATGAGATCTGTTTCCCAACGGAAAACAAAAAATATTTTCCAAAAACGATGTACAAAAATCGAAAATGTAACGTTCGAAATTTTTGGAAAAAAAATGAAAAAACGTACCGATGCAATCCTGATTATCGACGTACGATATTTTCGGCACGTCCAATGATTCCCTTGCGTAGAGATCCTGTTCGTACTTGAGGATTCTCTCATTGAAGAACTGTTGCAATTTTTCGTTGCAATAGTTTATGCAAAATTGTTCGAAACTATTCACTTTGAAATATTCTGCAATGCGAGAAGAAATCGTTCTAAAAATCGTTGACAGTTTAGTGATGAGAAAATGGACCATTCAAATAAGAATCGATAATAAACGGTTGCAATTTGAAAAAATGCGCATATCAAATGACAATGAAAATTTGAAAACTATCAAAACAAAAATTAAATAGATATAGAAAATCAAACATTTAAAAAATTGAAAATCTAGTAAATAAAGAATTTGCAAAATTCTTTATTTACTCGGGAACTACACATCTTGACATTTTTGCAAATTCGTAACTGAAATGTTTTCCATTTGAAACTTTAAGAATTTCACATTTTTACAATTAAAAATCTTTTGATTTAAAATTGTAAACAATAGAGATTTTTCAATTGAAGTTTCACAGAATAAAATTTTACATTTTTTAAAATTATTTTTTTTTGTATTCAAATTTTTTAAATTAACCATTTTGAAAATAAGAAATGTTAAAAATCCAAACTTTGAACAACTAAAATTTGATTAAATATAAAAGTTACAAAATTCAAAATTGTTAACCTAGAGAATTTTGCAGAGTACGAAATTTATAAAAAATACCGTTAACAATGTATGACATTAGCAAAATGCAATATTTATAAAATACGAACGGTTTTGTATATTTTTTAAATACAAATTTACACAGAGAAGGATTCTAAAAACAAACAAAAAACACAAGGAAAATTCTAAACCTCTAAATAAATAGAATCTCAAATTTACAAAGAAATGAATATATGAAATCCGCGCGCGGGTATTAACAATGCTTCAAATAACTCACCGAAACCAGCGATATCGAGAACGCCGATGTAATAGCTGGAAGCTTTGAACGGTATACTCTTGTTGATTCGGCCGACGATGTGATCGAAAAGTTTGCTGTAAATCGCTTTGGCGAGTGCGTCCCTCGCATTGTTTGCTTCGTAAACTTTGAGAGGAACCCTTTGGACAACCAAATAGGAAAAAGTTACTAGAAGTTCCATCAACGAGCAATTGGGGTTAATCGAGCAAGTAATCGTTTTTTTTTTGGACTTTTCGATATTACATTAAAATGTAATATCGAAAAGTCCAAAAAAAAGTCCAAAAAAGTCGAAAAGTCCAAAAAAAAAGTCAAAAAAAAGTCCAAAAAAAAACGATAAAAATCTTTATAAACAGACGTACATGATAACGGTTCCTTTGATGCCACCACGACTGGTTTGCATGACTTTCGAGACCAGAGCTTGTCTGAGCTCGTCGTGATCAACGCCCAGCAGTGTGGCGGACATGTGAACCGCCTTTTCCGAGCTAGCGACAATTCTCGAGCCACCCTTCGTGTCCTCAGGATTGTCCTCGAACACGATGTTGCCCAAGTGGAGCACCGCGGCCACCATTGTGTAAATTTGCATGCGTTCGTCATCGGTGAGGCCGAGACGCGTCAGGGCCTGAATCAACGCGATTTGTGAACATTCATGATATCGTTGAAACGAGGAAAACGGAATAAATGAAAAACGAACTTTGATCGAGGCTAGTTTTGTTTGGATGTAAACTTGCAAATGAAGTCGTAAAAGATTTAGAGGTCTTTAGATAATTAATTAGATTTTACCCTGTAAATATGGGAAAGATAAACGAGGGACGATGGTATGTTTGGGATTGGTAACCGGAAGATAAGGTTGATCGAATGGATCGTGGAAATGTTCCACTAGGTGAAAAAGCCGAACAGCGCTCATTTTTGAATGAGTTTAAGCGGGGAAAATGAGTTTGGGCTTGGTACGTAAATATGTAAATATTCGTACGTGGTACAATAGTGCTCCCGAATTCAATGGAATGAATGAGGCAATGAGTAATTAGATTCGAGTTAAGTCCTCTAGTTTCTCGGGTCGAAAAAATCGATTTTTTTTTTCGTATCATAAATTACATCTACAAAATGTGTAGTAAATATGTGCCAAAGGATTTTTCGATATTTGAACTGGTTCACAAGTTACGGCCCTGATACGGTTAGTATAAGTCACATACGCGAACTTTTAAACGCGTTTTTCTCGAAACACCATTTTTCGAAACGGTGACCACGATATTTCAGAAACTACTCCACCGATCTTGTTCAAATTTATATAGTATCTTTAATATATTATAAGTCAGCGATTGAACTAGGATTATCATGATTGCTCTCATATTTTTTTTTCTACGAGTGAAAAACTTAAGAAATAATAAGTAAAAAATAGAATGTCATTTTCAAAAGTATATAAAAAGGTCAATTTTTTTAATTTAGAATTTGTTCTAGTTCAATCGCTAGTCTTCAATATGGAGATTAAAATGCAGTTTGGTTTTTTGATTTCAGATAAGCAGAACAGCCGCAATCTTGGTCACCGTCAAGCACCTCTTTTACTTGATCTCTTCCTGTTGGCCACTATAACTTTTATTCTATTATATATTTTGTATACAAAAAAATATATAAAAGAAAAAAAATTTATGTATTTTGTATACAAAAAATCTGTAAAGCTTATTCAAATGTTAATAAAGATTATGCAAAAACAATGAGATTGATTATTTCGATGGTTTGCCCGTAAAAAATCATTGAAAAAGCCGTAAAAAAACAGCCAAGAAACTAGAGGACGGCCTTAAGACACAATTGTCCAAAAGTTACCGTAGCTCTCTCCTATTGGTAAAGAAAGTTTCCGTTCAGCAATAAAAGAATTGTTCAAATGGATTAATTGAAAGTGACCTTCCGGTAAAAAGTTTATCGTTTACCGACATTAATTAATGAATTCGTTTGATTTATTAATTAATTGATTGATTAATAATCCGGAAATCTATGAATTGATAAATCAACTAATTCATACATAAATAAATAAATATATAAATTAATAAATCTTTCAATTCATAAATAAATAACGAAATAAATATATAAATTTATTAATTAAAAACATTAATCATAAAATTGAATGTTTAATATTACCTGGTCGATCGCGCTGAAGCCTTCGACGTCATCGAGAATTGGATCGAAGAGACTGCCCTTGGATCTCTGATCTCGGCTCTTCTGCACGTCGTTCAACTTTTTCTCCGATTTTTCGTTGCAAAAATACTGCGTGCAACCGTTTCGAAGATAATGAAAATCATCGGGTTTGGTAATGCCGAGCTTGGCTCGCAATTCAGGCGGGGCACCGGCGCACATCATGTAAAAAACGTGATAATTCCTCTCGTCCGAACTCTGCAGACAGACTCTCGACTTTTCCAGCAAATAGTGCGATATGTAGCCACCGACGACTTGACACTTCGCGTCAAAATGGACCTCCATGAATTTTCCGAAACGCGAACTGTTGTTGTTTCGTTTCGTTTTGGCATTTCCGAAAGCTTCGAGCACGGGATTGGCTGTTTTTCGAAAGATTTTTTTTTTACATTTCTCAGTCTTTCATGGATATTTTTGGTTATTTTTTTTTTCATGGACATTAACAAAGAGCAAAAACGATCACTGATAAGATAAGAAAAAATAAAAAACATTTATTTTACCATCGAGGATCTTCTGCTCGATCGGACCAGCGGTCGAGCCCCAAAGATCGCAAAGATATCTCAGCAGATATTTCGTTGATTCGGTTTTTCCGGCTCCCGATTCCCCGGAAACGATTATACTTTGCGATTGCTTCAGTACTTTCATGTCCCTAAAGGCCTTATCGGCTTCGAATACAAAAAATATTTGTTTATTGGAATATTGAATATTATTTGTTATTAGTTTTTATCTATTTATCAAACTGGTTGTTTATTGAACATGCAGTATATTTTCTATAAAATATTAAATTGATTTAATGTTTATTGATCCAGTATTTTGTTGATCGAAAATAAAATACATTTTTTATTGAAATGTTTACATTATTAAATATTTATTTATTGAGTATTCTATTTATTCAAAATAAATATCATTTTTAGTGGAATATACAATTAATTGAATTTTTATTTATTGAGTATTTTATTTATGCAAAATAACATACATGTTTAATGAAATATACAAACTATTAAATATTCATCTATTGAGTATTGTATTTATATACAATATCATACTTTTTAAATGAAATATTCAATCTATTGAATATTCATTTATTCAGTATTTTATTTATTCAAAATAAAATATATTTTTTTATGAAACGTTCGATTTATTGAATGTTTATAGGACTCGACAAAACACAATTTGATTTTTCTTACAGCGGCATACAGGTCGACTCACCAATAGCAAAAACGTGAGGTGGTGTTTCACCGAGTGACTTTCCTCGATACGACTTGATCATTTGAGGCGAGTATAGATCCTTCACAGGACAGTAAGGATTCACAGCGATAAGAATATTCGCCACGTAAGTCTGCAATGAAGGAAAGACAAATAGCTATAACTGGGACCAATTGTTCACGGGACTTGAAAAAGGAAAAACCAGATTTGTCTTTGAAGAAGTTTTATGGTATTTTCGATAAACTGTAGCGTTTATTTGAATTAATTAATATAGGGAACCTTTTGGAAAACTATGATTTGTGTCATTTTTTTGTAAAATATAATTCACATACTTGTAAACATTGAAATTGAATACGTATAATTGATGGATCGGTTGAATACGTAGAATTGACAGAAACGAGCCCGAGGGCGACGTTTGATCAAAATTATATGAAATGTCTCGTTCGAAGACGATAGTCAATGCAGTCATGTTTGTCGTGCTCACTTCACAACGTTTAGCGGCCAGTTACGCATTTTTTTTGTATATGTGAGTAACGCTATCCTGCTCCGATCGTATAGTGCCATGTTTATCGACTTCATATTGTTTTGTGTAACGAACTGAGAATTATCACGCGGTATTTGGAAGCTAGCGGGCAATCTTTTTGGGTATATTCTACGGGTGGAAGCCTATCATCTTCGAACAAGACGTTTCATATAATTGTGATCAAACTTTGCCCGCCTCCGGTTGGCTCGTTTGTTCGATCCATTATATTGCATCTCTCGTTCTCGATAATAGTCAAAGTATTTTTTTAGAGGCAGTAATAGCTTCGTATGGTTTATCATTTAACATATACACTACCGCTCAAAAGTTTGGATACACCAGTCGATATTTTTTCCCGCACTTAAAGTTTGATAGCTCTGCCAAAAAAAAAGATATTCGAAAATCC
>JAPYZJ010006067.1:0-10550 GCA_030522765.1 Ophioninae sp. B BG-2022a | reverse complement strand
AAGAAAAAAGGAAAGAAAAAAGAAAAAAAAAAAAAAAAAGAAAAAAAAACACACGCACACTCACGCACACAGAGAGAAAAAGAGAAAAGTCGAGAGGAAAAAGGAGGAAAAGGAAGCAAGGGAACGGGTAAGGGCTCTGGGGCAGGGGGCATTCAGGGCTGCACCTTGTAACGTGAAACTATATACTAGATGGTTGCCGCACGCCTTTTTGCCTACCCACCGCGAAATAAATTGTGCCGTTTACCAACGTTCCGAGTATCGGGACGTTTCGAAGGGCCACGTTGTTATCTTTAACAATTTTCCAAGGATGGGAATGAATTACGACGAGGTTGGATGCATTGAGGACACCGAGGGCTCGATAGCCGTTTTTTCATCCCATATTTTAATAATAAACAATAATATATGCAGTTGGTATTATCGTAAGGATTTAGAAGGAATTTAAAAGGAAGTATAATAATAATAGTAATAACAATAATAATAAATAAATAAATATTAGTAGAATAATAATAATTAATTACTCTGCTGCAGTTTATTAATAAAATAATTTATTAATAATTTATATAATTTAATAATAATAATATACTCTACTGGAATTTATTAACGATTATTATTATAATTATTCTACTGGAATTCCATTTTAATCGGTACGATTATTCCATCTGAATTAATTATTATTTATTATTAAAATTCGAGTAAAATAATATTAACAATAATAATAATATATAAATATTAGTAGAGTAATACATTATTATGACTATACTGGTATTTATTCATATTAATTATTATTATTCTACTGCAATTCCATATTATTACTCTAATGAATATTTTTAATTATTATTAATATTGTCATTAAACAATATTAATGAATTTTATTATTATTATTGATATTGTTATTGAATCATATTAATAATAATAATACATTTAGGTAGAATAATCATAACAATTAAAAAAAGAAGAAAAAACGTTCCATTCCCTAGCTTCCGACCAACTAGAAGCTTTTCAAAAACTTTTGGTATTGAGACGCATTTACCTGAAAAGCAATTTTATCTATAAGCTCATCAGTGTTTTATTTGGAAAGCTGAGAGGGCTTCTCAGGGCTTTTCAGTACTTCATCAATCCCTCGGTTTTTTTCCAAACCTAATGGCGATATTCGATGCTTTTGGACACATCGACGAAATCATGAAACAAGCCTGTAAGAAACTGGACGAAGTGCCAGTGATTGGACACGAACCGACGATCGTTTGCAATCACTGCACTCTTCGAGTGCACGCTTCCCTCTCCGACCTGATAAGATAAGTGGCATGTATAGTCGATGGCTGGTCTGACAGAATCGATAAAGCTAGAAAATGACCAAGTAAACTGATTATTGTTGCGACTATGGTCAAGTCACTTTATCACACGAGCTGAAAGCTCCCTACGTGCACCTGGTCTTGGTATGAGATTATTTAAAATCCATCGCACTCAAGCTCCCTTCCTTTTGTACACTTTGCCATGTCACGAGGAATGTCTCGCGTTCGTGACGGATAAAAAAAAATATCGCGACGTAGGCCTCTGCAGAAAAAGGTCGGCAGAGTGGGAAGGAAAAATGGGGGGGGGGGGGAGAGGGAGGAACGATGATGATGATGATGATGGATTTTTATAATGCCCTAGTAAAAAACTTTCGATGTATTAATGATAGAAACAAAAATATTAACAAAATAAATATGTAAGGTCTAACATAATAATAATGTAATAAAAGTAACAAAAAATCAAAATATTACGAAGAATAACCAAAAAACGCAAACGTACTAAAAAATTACACAAAATAACTGTAAAAATAAGGGAAAAAGTTAAATTGTGAAAAACGGAAAAATATTCAAAAGTATAGGTACAGGCTCAGCGCGAAGATGATTGAAGATCTACTTAACTCATAAATTGAAAATGAATTTAAAAGTAAATTTAATCTCGTGGACAGCGAGAAATGAAGAAAGAGACAGATAGATAGGTAGATAAATATATTTATCATGCCTTAGAACGCTATAAGGCAATATGTACAAAATAATAATATAAAAAGACAAAAGTTAAATTAACTAAAAATATAACAAAATAATCCCAATAAACCAGTGAAAAACAATATAAAATAATCATAAAATGATAACAACAATAGTAGTGATAATAATAATTATAACCATAAGAATAGTATAGAGATAAGAATATAAATATAAATATAAATGAATATACAAGTATAAATATAAATGAAAATGAACCGCCACCGAAAACAATCAGACATTCGAGCATGATTGTAGCATGTCGAAACGCCGAAAATAATCACAAATCAACAAAGTCAGGTCTTCAATTCAAAAGCGACGGCTTGGACATAATGACAAATAAAAAAAAGTTCAATTTCAGTCAATAAGCAACAACAACGACGTTAGGCGGTCACAAAATAAAAAAGACAGAAAGTTGATAATAGATTTTAATACGCCCCAGTGGTACTTCGTGCACATAAGGAATAATACGAAGAAAATACAGTAACAAACAAATAATAGCAATAATAATGGTAATAGTAATATAAATGATAGAATTAATGAGAAAACTACAAACTAAACAAACTAAAACTAATTTTACTAAAAATAGTCATAAACTAAAATTAAGTAATAAATATATAAAAAAAAAGAGAGCGAGAGAGGGAGAAAGACAAAGATGATAATAGATTTTATTATGCCGTAGTAAAAAAAACATTCGAGTAATCTAAGATAAAACAAAAATTTCAACAAAATAAAAATGTAAAGTTTATCAAAATTATCACTCAATAATAATATAACAAAAATACCAAATAACGTATTTGTCCCAAAAAATAACCAAAAAAACGCAATATGACCTAAAATAACAAAAAAAAAAAACGATAAAATTGATAAAAACGTGTTCACAAAAATTAACCTTGGCATAAAAATTGACTGAAGATGTACTAACTCATAATTTAAAAATAAACTCAAAACTAAAAACTATGAAGAGAGGGAGGAAGAGGAGGAGAGAAAAGTGCATATAAACGAGAGTCGTTGCAGAGCACGAGTGTCGGCTCGACAAAACAAAAGATTCCAAACGCTTTAACTTGCCCGTTGCTCTCTTCTCTCTTTCGTTCAACTTCTCTTCTTCACTCTCTCTCTCTCTCTCTCTCTCTCTCTCTCTCTCTCTCTCGTCCTCGTCGTCGCTCCTCCGTTTCTTCTCCCCGTGTGTACAGTTGACGTACCGTCCGTTTCGTTCTGGTCTCTCCGTTTCACCCGGAGAATTAAATTAAGGCTTCCGAAAATAAACGCACGACATTCAATTGTCGGACAGAAGCGAAAATGGGGGGAGGGGGGGGGGAGAAAGAGAGAGAGAGGGAGAGAGCAGGGAACCCTCTTAAGGTGGGCATTATGCGAGAGACGCGGAGGGACCGTCGTAATAATGGGTTCGGTCGAATACATCGATGTGGAAGTTCAAGTTAATCACTCGCCCCCCTTAACTTGGGAGTCACGAGTCGCGCTCGTAAAAGATATGAGAAACGACACCAAAATGGCCGACGAGCATCTTGGAATCAAACGGAGTCTGGAATGATGCAGAAATGGGACTGGATTTGATCGTACTCCTGACCATTAACGACGAAAAATCGTAATTTTTCATTTTCAAGTCAAATTCTCACCGTTAAACAATAAGAATTTTTTAATGAATAAAATAGTCCGTAGTAATTTCGAGTGTGCTCTTTCAGAATCCGGGGTTCAATTTGAGTTTCGTTCACTGGGAAATAAAATATGGCAGCTTTTAAACAAAAAAACACACAGAAAATCGAAGACGCATTTTTTTCAATATTTTTTTTCTCATCGAAAACGCTGCGAGGCCAGTCCGTTTTTTCATCCAAAAGTCCATAACATGGTTGTAGTTAAACGTCGTATTTTTTTTATTTTTTGTTACCAACATTTTCACCTCCAAAATGGCGTTTTCACCGCTTGAGCGACTAGAAAAATTTGGAAAAATTCGAATCAAGTTCGTATTTTGGATTCAATGGTGAATCCAATCGACACTCCAGTTCTTGGTACTTGTTGGCCTGGTTGCAGGAGGGCACAGGGCAACTGTCAAAAACTCCCGTTTAAACAGCTCGATTCGACTCTAAATTAGTACCATCAGCATCAGGGACTGGAAATCTGCGATCGTCACCGCAAACAAATCCAAAAAAACTCAGCGGTCACCCATCCAGGTATCAATCTTCTCAACAATTGAACTAGCATGGAATACCTTCATAAAAAAAAACTCCAAAGGATTCCTCTCGATCCTTCCTCCTCGATTCCCCCACTCCAAATCTGGTGAACGAATCCCGATCGAGAAATCGATCGACCAAAGGATCGAAGTGGGAATTCCATTGTGCGAGGAGGGGTCGACGATCGCGAGGACCAGCGCAGTAGATACGAGCGTTGCAAGGGCAGACAGTTTATTACTGACCAGCAGCACCAGTGGGAGGGACTTCCAGGTATATGGACCACTCTCGCTCCTTTCCTCTTTCAGTTTCTTCTTTCCTCGATTGCTTTTTTCTCTTCTTTTCCCCAGCTCTCCGTCGGAGCCACTCCTTCCGCAGTGAACCCTGAGCAACGTCGATTCTTCAGGGTCGCCATCTTGTCTTCGCAAAAAAAGCTTCTCCACAAAATCAAACCTTCAGTATCATCCTCGAAGACTTGAAATACTAAGCATTTAAATTATTTTCAAAACATTCTGATTACAGTATTGATAATAATTTAATTTATTAACCTTTCATAGATAACCTACGTCGAAACGACGTAATCGATTTTTAAAAATTGTAAAGTTTTGTAAAGTGAGAAGTACCTTGTTTTGTTCTTTAATTTTTTTTCTAATAAAAATATGAATAAACTCTAATGTTTTTCATTTACTCACAATAAAATTACATACACACATAATATCACATTCAAAAACCTAATATACACAAAATCCAAAATATGCTCACTCAAATATGGTTATCTATCTAGGGTTAATTATTCTACACTAATAATAATAATTAAAAATAAGAACTTTTATACCAGTATAAATAAATAAATGAATTACAGTCAAATAATATCCAGTAAATAAATTCTTTCAGAATAATAATAATGATAATAAATTACTACCAGTAGAATAATAATAACGAAAATGATAATGATAATTCCGATAGGGTAATGATTATTCTACTGGTAATAATAAACAAATTCCAGTTCAGAAATAATCATGGATAAAATAAGTTCCAGTAAAATTGTTTTTTCTTTCATTAAATGATGTTATTCTTTATTTATTGATGTCGTTGTTCACCCGATCGCTCCATCCAGCTCTACTCTTCGTTCCTCAGAGGGCATCTGAAAACCTGCGATACAAATGAACCTGGTATTCAGTGTACCAGTATGGGGATCACCCATCCGGTCACCCATCCGAGTATCGGCTTCCATCATTGCTGGTTTCAAGCCCGTGCATTCGGTCCTTTGGACCCTACTATTTGAATCTGTAACAGCCTCTAGAAATTATATATATATGTATATAAGGAATGAAGCCAGGAAACGGTGGATTGATGCCGAGCTAAAAAAAGGATACGAGTGTGTCGCGATGGCGAAGACGCAGTGGTCGATCCCACGATGCTCTTACCAAGCCCGCGATCCTATTCTACGTAAGTACATTCTATATGTATATATATATGTATGTATGTATATATATACTTGTCACTTATCTCGCTTGTAGTCCGTTTCGCTTCGCGGTCACCATGGTAACCCTCGGGGAAAAACCTATCGATTCTCCCTTTGGCCTCTGGCTTTTTCTTTCCCTCCTTCTCCCTCTTAAAGATCGTCCTTCTGGCTCTGGGTGATGCGGATTCTGAGTGAAAGAGAGGGAAGGAGAGAGTCCTGAGGGATGTCTTTTAAGAATTTCGCAACATTTGCCAAGCCCTTTTTCCCTTTTTTCGTTTTTTTCATTTCTGTTCCTTCATTTCGATGATTCCTTTTGCCCTTTTGCCTTTCCTTCTTTTCCTTCATCCCTTTTGCCCTTTTGCCTTTCCTTCGTGTCTTTCATTCATTTTGCCCTTTTGCCTTTCCTTCATTTCTTTCATCCCTTTTGCCCTTTTCCTCATATCCCTTTTGTTCTTTCCCCTTCCATTTCGATCTTTTTCTTCCTCCCTTTTCCTCTTCTTCCCACATTGCTTCAGCCCTTTTTCCCTTCTCCCTTTTGTCCCTTTTCGTCATTCCTTTTACCTTTTATTCCCTCCTTTTTCCTTCCCCTTTTTCCTCATCCCTTTTGCCATTGCTCCTCATCTCTTTTCCCTCATTTCTTTAGCCCACTTTCCCCCGTCCCTTTTGCCCTTTTTTTCTCTTTGCCCTTTTCCCTTTTGCCCTTTTCTCCGTTTATATCTGCTGTAAACATTGACAGCCATTTTGAATTCCCTCCGCACTTGTCTTACCGTCCTTTCCCTCCTGCCCTTCCCCCCTTCGTCCCTTTTTCATGCCCTCGCCCTTCGGAAAAAGAGAGGGTGGAATTTCCACTCCCGAGTCTCCTCAATCGCGCCGTGCAACATCGAACCTTACGATAGCCCCGTTGGCATCCGGCTCGCCAGAAAAAAAAAAGAATCAAGCAGAGGAAACCGGAAGCAAGGAGGAAAATGTTCACACGCAGAGACCGTTAAAGAGGTTTATTTCGCTAATAAGACCGGACCGTGTGCCGCTTGCTTATTGAAACAATAAAGAATCTCGACACCCCTAACAAGATGGTGGTCTTTGCTCGGGTCACCCGCGAGGAGTCCTCGAAGTTGGGGGCGCTGGAAATGCCTCGAGTCCGTCGTTCTATTTACACGATCACGGTACCTCGGACGTGCACGGGATCCGGAGAGTCCCCTGATATCAACTTTCTCTCTTCCTCTTCTACTGGAAAGCGAAAGGCTTTTTTTTTCCCCCGGCACGATGGATTTATAGTTGGGTTATTGCGCTTCGTGGCTTTTCCGCCGTTTCGAAACGTGACGCTGCACAATTTTACTCAGCGCCTCTTTCTCTTCGGTTTTCCCGTCGAAGATCTTGGGAAACCGGAAGTTTGGACTTTTTTTCCGCAAATTTCCTAATTTTATTCTAATATTATTTTCTGAATGTATTAGTTCATTTTTCGCTTTGGTTTAATGAGAAAACCTGATTGGGTTTGTTTGGGTTTGCTCGCGTTTGTTTTGACTGGAATTTTGGTCTTGTTTTTTGCAAATTTATTCATTTTATTCTACTGTTATTTTCTGAATGTATTAGTTCATTTTTCGTTTGGATTTAATGAGAAAACCTGACTGGGTTTGTTTGGGTTTGTTTTGACCGGAAGTTTGGACTTTTTTTTGCGAATTTACAAATATTATTCTAATATTGTTTTCTGAATGTATTAGTTCATTTTTCGCTTCAGTTTAATGAGAAAACCTGATTGGGTTTGTTTGGGTTTGCTCGCGTTTGTTTTTACTGGAATTTTGGTCTTGTTTTTTTGCAAGTTTATTCATTTTATTAAACTGTTGTTTTCTGAATGTATTAGTTCATTTTTCGTTTGGGTTCAATGAGAAAACCTGACTGGGTTTGTTTGGGTTTGTTTTCACCGGAAGTTTGGACTGTTTTTTTGCAAATTTACTAATCTTATTCTACTATTATTTTCTGAATGTATTAGTTCATTTTTCATTTTCGTTTAATAAGACAACCTGATTAGGTTTGTTTGGGTTTGCTTGGACCGGAAGTTTGGACTTTTTGTTTGCAAGTTTACAAATCTTATCTCACAATTCTTTTCTCGATCCATTAGATGATTTTTCGTTTGGGTTTAATGAGAAACCCTGATTGGGCACCATCAGCCTTTTGGTTGTCCCCTCAGGTAACCAAACCCAGGTATTCCCTCAGTTTCCCTGTGCCCTCCTGTTGTTTCAAGTGTCCGTGTAAAAGCCTCCGAATCGTCGGAAATTGGGAAGGCGAGGATCGTAAAAGCTCGGTACTTCAGTCAAACGTCCCAAGCGACGTTTCAACCCGAGGGCTTACCAAAAATGGCGAATTTTTTTTTTACCAATCCCGTGGTTCCTGACGAAGTGCGAAATTCTTTGGGCTTCGGGGAAGCTTTTTGGTGCGATGCCGTGCATTAGGGTCCTTTGATCTGGCCTCCTAGGCGTTCAGTGGTTACGGACGTGCGTGCGTGTTCAGAACCTCCACTCGTTGAAACACCGAAACGTCGGTACTTCATGCCCCAGTGGAGTCAGGATTCGAGCGAGCAAAAAAACAAAAAAAACAAATTCACTCCAAATGGATCGGTAGCTTCTCAGTCTAGCAACCCCCCCGTCCCTCCAAAACGTATTACGTCCAAAGAGAGAGAGAGAAAAAGAGAAATGACGTTTAACGTCAGTCCCTGATGGGTGTACGATCCCGCGGAAGGGTGAACGCCGCAGAGAATCGCTCGTGAAAATGCCAACAGGGCTGAACAATGCCGACGGCTTCGGAGACTCGGAAATGTCGTTCGGCACTTTCTGAATGGGAGACGGATGAGGAACTTCCTCAGACTTGGGACACTCGGACAATGAGATACGACAAGCTGAGGGAAAGATCCGGAGAAACGATCAAAGACTAATGTTACACAACTCAGTGAAGACGGAAGATTTCCTCTGCCCTCAAAAACGCGATGAAAATGTACCACGCAACTGTAAAAATAAACAAAAAAAATTGAACCAACTTGTAAAAAATACACGAAAAAGGAGAAAATAAGTTTTTAATAGACTGTGATAGGGACTGAATAATTAATTATTTTACTTACTTTACTTAAGTATCCATTAATTTTTTTAGTACCAAATGTATGATTATGTTCATTTTTATTTTACTAATTTTAAATAAATATTGTATAACTGAAGTGAGAAATATAATTAATTGGTCAGCATTTGTGATTGGTCATTTTTTTACTTTTTAGTTGTAATTTTCTTAAAAATGGATTTTGTTAATATTCGAAATGATTATTTTGTGAATTTTTCATACATATATCCTATCAATATTTTAATATTTATCTTGCCAATTTTGCAATAATTTATTTTGTCGATATTTAAAATATTTATTCAGTCAATATTTAAAATGTTTATTTTGTCAATATTTTAATAATTTATATCACGAGTATTTTGAATATTATTTTCATTAAAATTTATTTACTAATTTAATTAATGTCAAATTGATAATCCAACAAAAATTCAAGCAGCCAAAAAATTCTCTTTTTTTCAATACCATTCTGATCACATATTTTTCACTTTCATAAGCAAAGTTTTTCGAAATTGTATTTAATCGTTCCAAACCGATTCTGAAATGGTTCCAATTAACTGAATCGTTATTAGGGACAATTATATTTAAATAAAGAATTTCCAACCCTATATGGCGAATTTCCAGCCCCTGTTTGAACGGATGATAAACGATTGTTGATCCTTGGACGAGACGACGATTATCTAATAATACGTTTGCTCCTCGAGACTCATCGTGATAGTTACGGTAGGAAATTCTGATATTCGTCGCTCGAGCGAGACTCCCCTGTGTGTCTTCTTCTCGTCTGTCTCAAAGTCTATATTGACACTTGGGTTACCTCCGATACCCTATCATTATATATACATCACGAGTCGATACAGTCACATGTAAATATCGTATAATTGTCCCTTTGACCCTTCGATGTGACAAGCCCAAAGAAAATCCCCCCTCTTGCCCTTCTAATTCCCTTTTTAACCTCCCCCTCCCCTCTCCAACTATGATACTCCTCTAATGGTCATTCAAATAAACCGTAAATTGGAATTTTTTATCGCGAGCTTGTCAATCGAGGGGAATCTGTTAAACAAATTTTAAGGGGACGAAAGTGATAAAAAATAATCAATAAAATACTAAACGAGAAAAATAAAAATAAACTACTAAACCATCTTGTAAAATTATTTTTCATAACCAATCAAACACTAAATCGAGAAATAAATGAAAAATAGTTGTAATTTTATGATTATTATCAGTAAACTATGAATTATAAATAATTAATTAATTATAATAATTATTACAAATATTATTATACTATTTATTATTATAATATATTGGTTGGATTTTTGTAAATATTCGAAAATGTAATTCCTGTCAGAATCAGGCCGATTTTTTGTCTTTGTTTGGGCTTATTTAGGTTTTTTTGGCGTATACTCTTTTCAGCGAAAGTTGCACTTCCGAATATTTACCAAAATTTTTATTATACCTAGTATATGTATTATCAAATAAATTAATTGTTTAAATAATATATAATATAATAAATATAGTAATAATGAATAAATTTAAGTAATTATGATAATTAGTGAATTATTTATAATTAATAGTTTATTGTTAATAATTCTAAAATTACAACTGGCGTGTTCTTTTTAACCTACAATAATCTGTCCTTCGTCTTATTATGGCATCTCGTTGGAGTATTGATATTTACCATTTTTTAATTCGTTTCGAATAAACGTCCATATTTTCTTATCTATTAATATTATGTAATTTTTCATTATCTCTAACCAGCATATTTTATACGTTTGTTTT
>JAPYZJ010006066.1:0-26994 GCA_030522765.1 Ophioninae sp. B BG-2022a | reverse complement strand
CCCTAACGGGTTAAGTATCGGTTTTTAATGAAACGTTAATTGTTATTTAAACGTCTATGTTTCGTCATCGACATCGTTACTTTTTGGATATGCTTTACTAGGCGGTTACGGTGGGAGTTTTCTGTACTTTGAGAACATTGATATGCAAATCGCACATTTATTACGATACTGCATCGTTCTTCTCTTTTTCTCACTGTACCTCCCTCTCTCTCTCTCTCTCTCTCTCTCCCTCTCTTTATTTTTATCTCATCTTTACTTTTATTTTCTTTCTTGTTTTCCTTATCATATAACATTAGCTTTATGATTATCATTCTCTGTTTTTATTTTCTCATTCTGTTATCTTTAAGTTGCTCTCATTATATATTTTTGTACTTATTATCATGTTAAGTTTGGTTTAAGTTTTATGTTTTCAATTGTTATTTTTTCTTTTGCCCGAAAGTTGCGACTGGGGCATAATAAACTGTATCATCATCATCATCTCTTTCCTCTTTCTTTTTCCCTTCCCTTCTCTCCTGTTCCCTCATCCACACACGTCGCATCGCCGATGATCTCGTTACAACGGGATAAAGATGGAGAGCGATATACGCGTATAGAGATCGTATAACGCGATACAAGATCTAGAAAACGATCCACGTATATATATCAGGAGCTAGCAAGGGTTTGCTGTGCGTGCTCATTCGTGGCAAAATTTCTAGACGAGTTCCTGTTTCTGGGGAGCGGGGCCTATTCGTCGGATTTTACACGTATGCACATATTTTTACGTGTACACGTATATATACGTGTACACGTGTATTACACATGTACTGAAAAGAGTATGGTGGACGTGCAAGAGGAATTTTGCTTTAGCCTGTTTGACTCTCAGTTTTCTATGGCTATGATACTTATACGTGCACGCAGGACGTGAGCTCGACCAGAAAAGCGTCGAGCTTGATCACGTAGCCTAGCACAACGTCTATCCCCTCCCTTCCATATATGGGGAGACATTTGAATTTGAAGTTTAGAATTTGAGGACTGTCTCTGAAACGACCGGCTGGTGTGATAGGTTATGTTACGTAAATACCAGTTTTAAATGTAGAGGGTGCTCCGAAAACTAATGTCCAGAAGGGAAATTACAATTCTCTAAAGATTATCTATAACAATATGATACATAGTATAATTATTATTTAGTTCGTAATGCTAAAACTTCGAGAAACTTTTAAAATACACTGAGTAATTAAAAATCTTGAAACGAAAAAATTCAAGTTCTGCTTATTAATTATTAACTATTATCTTTAACTATTATTAATTAATATATTTGTATCCATAATAATCGTAATATTATTAATAATAATAGTCTATGTCATAATCTTCATCGATCGATCCCTTGCATGGTTGATGTCTTAACTTTTAGACAAAAAATAATTTTGTATTCTTTTCTTCTCGTATATACTCTCCTCACGATATTGATCTCGTTCATAGACAATGTATTTTTAAGCTATAAATAAATTGCTAAATGAATACCAAATTACAAGCCACAAAAAATAAACAAACTAAAACATACGCTACAGAAAAATTACAAAAAAAACAAAGAACGCAGAATACAAAAAATGGAAATCTACACCGCAGTGTAATTAAATAAATAGAAATCCTACGTAACAAAAAGATTACAAAAAGTAAAAAACCTATGCCACTGAAAAAAAAATGTAAATGCTTCTTTCCCGAAAACTAAAAGGATACGAAGCGTTTATACCCTCTATCCATGTACCTACAACATATAAATATCAAGATTCCCGAGGCAACTGGATTTTCCTTTCGGGCATCACTTTCCAGGCCACCCTATATGCGTAGTGGTTTAATGAATGTTATGGGTACGGGCAAGCCCTCCGAGAACCCCTGGAGTCTCGGGATCGCGAGTGCAGCAATTGCAACATCTATAAGTACACGAGAGCCATATGCATCGGGTATAAAAATAAATACATATACAGCAGACCTGGAAAAGTGGTAGCAGAAAAGGATGCTAATGCTAGACAATTATCCACCGAGCGTATCAGTGGCCAAGTTGCAGTCGTATCCAACGTAAACCTTTTTTTCATTCCCTTTATTTTCATTATTCTATTCTCCGTGACGTTGTCCCAGCCACCAGCCCTTGCAAGGCACGTACACATTACTTCTTTTTTTTTTTGCTCTTCCCTTTCGCCCTTCGTCTTCAAATTCTGCAAATCCCTTGATTTTTATATGCTCCACTCCACCCCTTTTGGCTCTTCTTAGCTCTTCCTTCCGCCATCTTTGATAATAATTGTCTGAGACCCTTCCATTTACTTCGAGCCCTTCCTACCCACCTAGCTCAATAATTCCTGTAGGTGGTGTGGCAACGCTCTTAATTAGGGTCCCTCACTCTCTCATGGTACTCGAGATCCCACCTGGATAAACCCAGCGTTTCCCTAGAGTACACTCTACCGAGTCAACTCCTCGTCCACGTGTGGGTAAGTCAGCGTACGTTTAACCACGACGAGACGACAATTTTGCAGACGAGTCCAGAGATCTTTCCTTTGGACTAATCTTGCTTTTCTTGGACTTCTTAGCGAGTAAAATTGACACCTGGGCATTTGGACTGGTAGGATATTGGACCAACGTGTCCAACCACACGCGGTAATTAACTGGAGAAGTGGATAAAGAGACAACAGTGCAGTGGCTCGATGGGGATTTGATTCAACATCATTTTTTTTTCATCTTTACGCTAACCTCGCCATTTTATACCTTTTGGGCTTTTATCTTTTATCCTTTTTTGCTTCTCGTTTTCTCACCTGGTCAGTCGTCCCGCGACCGAGAAAGGAACTTGTAAGTGGGCAGTTTTATGTACTTTGCCCCTCGTGACGAACCGGAGAACGCCCTTCCTCATTAGCAAGGCAGTTTCGAAGGATTGCGTTTCATATGCAGTCTATTGAGTTATGTGTACGCAGGGTCACATCCGTATGGTGATCGTACGGTTTTTGTCAATCGTGTCCACAAATATCGCTGACGAGGTATTTTTCAGAAAATTTGTTTGGGTGAATACTACATTACTTAAAAGGTATTTTACATATTTCATTCCATTACATCAATTACACTTTAAATAGATTATGAGTGGTTTCAAATATTCGTCTTATTTGTTTAAATATTCATTAATGTATAGGATCTGTACTTATAATCATTTATACATTTTTGTATTAATGTGAAAAATAATTAATCGAAATACTTGAATCTTGGAGGACAATACGTTGATTCCAGTTCAAATCACTTTCCGAGAATATACCGAAAAAATCAATTGACCAATTAACCAATTAACGTTTCCCAAAACCGATTCATCGATAGCTAAAACTCCAAATACAATGAATTGAATATTTATTTACTCACGAATATTCAGAAAAGAAATTATCCAGAAATCTGGAGCTGTTTACTGAAACAAAACCCAGGGGAAAATATGGACAAAGAATCGATAGCTAAAACTCCAAATACAATGGATTGAAAATTTATTTACTCACGAATATTCAGAAAAGAAATTATCCAGAAATCTGGAGCTGTTTACTGGAACAAAACCCAGGGGAAAATGAGGACAAAGAATCGATAACTAAAACTCCAAATACAATGGATTGAAAATGTGTTTACTCACGAATATTTAGAAAGGAAATTATCCAGAAATGTGGAGCCGTTTACTGGGACAAAACTCTGGGGAAAATAAGGACAAAGAATCGATAGCTAACACTCCAAATACAATGGATTGAAAATCTGTTTACTCACGAATATTCAGAAAGGAAATTCTAAATGGTACTCACTAATATTCAGAAAGGAAACTCTAAATGGTACTCACGAATATTCAGAAAGGAAATTCTAAATGGTACTCACGAATATTCAAAAAGCAAATTGTAAATGGTACTCACGAATATTCAGAAAGGAAATTTTAAATGGTAATCACGAATACTCAGAAAGAAAATTCTAAATGGTACTCACGAATATTCAGAAAGGAAATTATTCAGAAATCTGGAGCCGTTTACTGGAACAAAACTCAGAGGAAAATAGGGACAGAGAATCGACAGCTAAAATTCCAAATACAATGGATTGAAAATCTGTGTACTCACGAATATTCAGAAAGGAAATTCTAAATGGTTACTCACGAATATTCAGAAAGGAAATTATCCAGAAATCTGGAGCCATTTACTGGAACAAAACCTAGGGGAAAATAAGGACAAAGAATTTCGAAAGCTTGACGTCTCGTGTATTATTGATCGACCGAAAAAAAGACCATACGTTACATTAATAGTTGTCCCAAAGGTACGTTCGATTAAACGGGACATCCAATCCTTTTATACGTTTATATCGTACAGCTTGTGCGGACTTATAATTGATAACTGCGATGAGTGTCACCCCACACCAAACTCAAACTGTATGTCTCCGGCTCTAGCGTTCTCTCTCCGCTTGGAACCCACGTCAATCGATTCGGATGACCGGAGACAGTCATCGAAAAGGGGGAGATCCGTTGCAATCTGTCACGAGAGGTATAAAAGTTGCTGGATAATTCCAGCCATTCGGCAACTTCCAATGAAAGTTAATTGATAGAGTAGTAACGCATGGCGTATGTAGCATGCGAATTATTGCGTTCAATCAATTCTTTCTCTCTCCTTCGCTTCCTTTCTTCTCACTGTCTGTCTGACAAAAGCGTGTACGATTTTTTTTTTCTGAAAACTGTTAGAAGATAAATCCGAACACGATTTTATAGTTGGATTCTTCTACCAAGATGCTCTAATAGAAAACCTTCATTATCCCAATGTAGTCACAGACGAATGTCTATTGTCTGAAAAACAGGTACTCGAATTGTATCATCCGGTACGTGTGTATAGTTGTTAAATATTTTCACCAAAATAGATTCCAAGTTTTTCGGTACATGCTCTTGTCAGACAGACAAATGTCTGACAGATACAATTTAATTCACTATTTTGCCACTTAGAGTAACAAATATTTAAGAAAAGAAAATAATATATTATATATTATTGAAAATTTAGTATATATATTTTTTTGTCAGATATCTTTGAAATATAATAATATATTTCCATATATTAATATAATATATTGAAATAATAATATATCTCAAATATTATTATATTTTTAGTAAAATTTATTTAATAGTACAATTGTAAACAAATTTATATATTTTCGATTCCACAAATCAATGTTTATAATTAAACTATTAAAATTAAGACTTTTTCTATATTTCCTCCTGTACTAGATTTAATTTCATTTTTAAATGCATGTTTGTTGTATAATTTCAGATAAAAGAATTTCTATATGTTTATGATGGAAGACTGCGCGAGATTTTGATCATTGTTAAAAGTAGTTGATTCTTCGTGCGGAAATGACCGCACGCTGAATCCGCGCTAATTCGTGGTGGTCGCAATTTTTGATCAGCAAAACTAACCAGGCAGCCCCTTTTTCTTTTACGTAGAAAACATGTAGTCCAATATTTGTTGCCAGTGACGTTCCTATGCAGGCGATCTATGGGGGTGTACACCCCCGTAATACACGCAACCCACGTGCCACGAAAATTCCGAAAAAAATGAACGACAATGTGGTAACGTTATATTATCGAAAACCCAATGTGACATTCTTTCCACAACCCTGTCTTTATCGTCATCTGTCTCGCAATGCCTAAGGACTGTTTTTTTTTTCTTTTTTTTTATTTCGGTGATACATTTGCGTGATATTTGTAATTTAGTTTTGCGTATAGGAGGTACAGATGACGAAATTTTCATCCCGTGTAAATTATGCTCGAAAACGAAGGGACGAGTATACACCCTGTGGCAGGGGACATTTTGATATTGTGAATCATTGAGTTCGTGTTTTAAATATTGATACTAATTATCGGTATTTTACGTGAGTAGGTAATAATAGCACATAAATTAATTCCACTTTTATTTTATTTTGTCTTTTTATGGGTATTACGTCGGTCCGGTAAAAACAGTCATATTGACTAAGAACACCGTTGAGTCCCTCACGTGCAAAGACCTTTGACTTTCACGAGGTTGGTTATGACTGCTTCCAATCTTAATAGTATTCAATAAAATTTGATACACGATATCTATTCACCAAATTTCATGAAATAAATATTTCATTGTGTACCAAAATCAATTTTGAGGAAACAAATAAAGTTGAAACGTTGATTGAAAAATCTCATTGTTATTTCTATAAATATCTATAAGGTATTTCAATTGCGTTATCCATTCCTTTGCAGTAAATACGTTTACCTAATTCCAGATTCTAACTTCTAATTAATAATGAGTTCATTCAATTATACAATAATTCACTAAAAAAAATAATTTCAAAAATGTATAAGACTTCACAGATATTGATTAATTATTTTTTTCATTAATATTTCAATTTTATTCTATTAATTTTATACATATACTTTTCAACGACGATACTTATTCCTTCAAAATCAGTATTTTCCAAGTAACCCCGATTTTTAGATTCTCACAGTAGCCTAACCCCAACCTGAATTTTAATCTCCGAGAGAAGAAGGAAACGAGAGGAAGCCCTTTTCAGATAAATGCATGTAATAGAAGCCTGTAAATCCTTCAGTCATCAACCCAATGCTTCCCATCTCTTTTCCTCTCCCCTCTCTCTTTTTCATTGTCTGGCGCCCTCGCTCATCTCGTGTACCGAGGAAAACCGACATTGCTTGACAAGCTTCAAGATAGTGTGACATGACCCAAGCGTAGAGCCTTTCCCTATCTCTGAAACCCTCCTTCACTTCCTCCCCCTCTGGATCGCTCCCCGCCCCCCCCCTCCGTCGCCCGGCGCAGGGTTCCCTCTCTTTGCCTCCCCGTTCCCCCCCCCCCCCCCCCCCCCCCCCGACTCTCCTGCCCCTCCCGTAATTCGCCCTTTTTTACCGTCACCCTCCCGTTATTTAAATCAGGCCAATAAAGCTCCGCGCCACGAATGCGTGCGCGAGTCTCGCGATAGCAAACGGTATTGCTTTCACGGTGTCGACGAGATGGGCTCGTACAGCTCAGGAAAAAAGCGTGAACGTCGGTGGAGCCCAGGATAAGAGATAGCGATTTTCTTGCGGTATCAGGAAATTGTAGTACGACAGGAATTTTTTTTTATTTCACTAGTAAATCTCAACTAGTTTTCTTTCCTGTTACTCTGGAGATTATTAAATATTGACAACGTTATTGTAAGTAAACATTTTTTATTTACTTTATTATTTATTATTTTTAGCTTGTTGATTTATTGATTAAATTTAATTGATAAATATGAAAGTTTAAAAGTGTAAACGAAGAACTAATAATTTATAAACTAAATAAATAAATATTTATAGTAACAATGTATAGAATATTTATAATGATGTAAAATATACACTTACTTACATTTGCAGCTTTTTATTCGATTTAGTTTATGAATGAATGTATGAGTAAATTGATTTATTGTTTAAACTGTTTAATTAAAGTTGATGAGGTAATGAAATTAATTCATTATATTTGAAATCAATCAGAGAATTAAGCTGTCTTTTTTGTCCTTCTTTCTTTGCTTCTCTTTATTTTTCATTTTCTAAATTAATGGATTCTCCATAATCAATACATCAGTAATAAATGAACATTTGAGTTCCCTCTTCCACAAGTGTCTTTTTATGAATTAAAATAAACTGGAAATAAATTCGTGGGAATAAAAAAAGAAATTCATGGGAATATACAATTTGGCCTCAATGAACCAAATCTCCACTACTGGGACCAAATACGTAAAAGAATATAGAAATATTCAACAATGTTCACTAAACTGTATAACCTCGATTTTACTCCAAAATGGCATCACTCTTCAACGATCTTTTGGAGCAACGATTGAAAAAAATCAAAAACGAAATGTTTACTAGCTGTACGATTTTACGTTTTTTTTCTTTTAGCCTCGGTATAATTTGAAAAAAATGAGAGGAAAAAAAGATCTGTTGGCCGGGTGCCATTACTCTCAAATAGCTCGTCATTACTTACCACGTCACGGTTTATTGCCCAGTGCGCTATAAAATCGAGTGTCGCGAAACTGCGCAGCGAACAATAACGCAGCGAGAAGAGAAGAAAGGGCTCGTCCTAGTACCTCGCTAATCGCGAGAAAGGCCTCCAGTAAAAGTCTTTTCTTTCTCGCGATATTTTATTTCTCCTGAAATGAAATTCTAATCGACTTCCGGTTTGTTCGTGATCAATTTTGAATTCTCTATTTTTAATTAAAAAAAAAAAGGCAAATTAATTATTGATCAATTATCGATCAAGGATTCAAGGGGATTTCCATTTATGTCCAGTCAGTATTTGAATTGCACAATGATCTTCGAGCTCGTTCCTAAGAGTGAAAGACGAGAGCGGACGAGCTGAGCAATACTTCAAGAGTACTACTTAAGTTTACGATTCTAGGCGGTAACCACGATGACCTCCCTTCCTCCCTGACCGAGAGAAGGAGGAGAGCTCTCGATTCCCTCGTACACAGAAATGGAAGAAAAATTTTTTTAACAGGAATGAGGTCTCGGGCAAATTGTCGTTGTTGTCGTCGTCGTAATGCCCAAAGAGTGCGTCATTGAAGGCTCGTTTGTCCGCTTAATAGATCGAAGAAAACCGCGATGATTACACATCCGCGCCATCTCGTCTTTCTCAAGAAACGATAACTCGTAAAGAGCGGGAATTTCGAATCTCCCGATTTTGAATGTGCCGAAGATATTATTTTGACATTTTTCGTTACTCCGTGAAAGTCGATATTTTCCTAGCAGTCGTTACGGATCGCTATGTAACAATAGAATACGAATTATAAGGTCTGTTCTGCACAGGATCCAGGCCACCTCATCATACGAAAAAAATATCACCGACGAAATATCACACGACAAAACATCATGCCGATAAAATATCCCCAGGAAGCTCAGAAACAAACTAACCTAAACACAGCCAAACAAACCAAAACAATGATGTTTCGTTTGGGTAATGTATTGTTTGAGTGGTGTTTTGATTGGGTGATGTTTTGTTTGGATGAAGTTTGGGTGAACCCAAACAAAGAAACCCAAACACACACACAAAAAAACCAAAACAATGATGTTTTGTTTGGGTGATGTATTGTTTGATTGGTGTTTCGTTTGGGTGAAGTTTGTGTGGACCCAAACAAACAAACCGGAACACACATATACAAACCAAAACAATGATGTTTTGTTTGGGTTGTGTTTTGTTTCGGTTGTGTTTTGTTTCGGTAATGTTTTGTTTGGGTGAAGTTTGGGTGAACCCAAACAAACAAACCCAAACCCAAATAAATAAACCAAAACAATGATGTTTTGTTTTGGTGGTGTTTTATTTGGGTGATGTTTCATTTGGATGGTGTTTTGTTTGGGTGATGTTTTGTCGTGTGATATTTTGTCATGTAATATTATGACATGCTACCTCATCATATGATACTTCTAGCATTAATTAATTCGACTGGAAAATAGCAAGATTAAAAAATGACCATTTTCAATCGCCTCATTGTACTCGACATTCCGCAGTACTTGACACATTACGTCCTATCAGTGAAATAAATCAGATAACCCACAAATCTTACACCATCAAATTAATGTCCGATTTTCAATATTTTTCCGTCAAAAAATCTATAAAAATCGGTTACCTATAAAATAAACCTAAATTACCTATAAATTACCTAAAAAAATCGGTTATCTATAATGTACGGTTTTTTTCCTAGTTAGAATATTTCACGACCAACATCTTTCGAACGAATTCTACTATTCATTTCCAATATCTATTTTATCGTACTAACAACCAATTACGTGGTTTATCGATGACACATCCAAATGCAAATACGTTACAACACCCATCATCACCAAAAATCGTCAAAGCAACGCAGCAACTGTGGCATCAACCGCCATCCACAATTTGAAGTATTACTTGACGGAAGGCACTTTCCATCCGCTATTTTCGATCGCGTTTCACGGTTGGGGGGTGGAAGACCATTTCATAGTGATTCGGTGATATTTTCATTATCTCTAGGACGAGATCCCAACGGAACGTCATGAATCGATCGAAACGGTAACGCAAACACATTTATCTTTCCCGCATCCCAGCAGGGTCCTGATGCACCCTCAAGGCAAAAGAGGGAGTAGCAACCATTGGATCATCCACGCTGATTACCTTTTACTAATTCATTCCGATCAAACATCGACAACTACTCGTGAAAACACCAAAATTTTACTTGCGTTCGAGAATCCACATACGCGAAAAGGGTTAATTAAATATAAAAATAATGCGTGCACGATCGAACGCCAGGGAGTGCCGTTATTTTCCACATTCGCTGGCTGGCCTACCTGAGTACTTTACATACGTACCGAGCAATAAATCAACTCCCCCGTATCAATATTAGTCCCGCGTCAAACTTCCGACACATGGGCATTATTAATTATACTGGTTCAACTTTACCCCCCCCCCTCCCCGCATCCTCCCTCACCACTCCAACGCACACGCTCGTGCGCACTGGTTGGACGCTTAATCTCGAATATGAGCGCGAAAATGCACGATTCGAGTGCCCATATATAAGCGATCTTTCATTCGGTTAATTCGGAAAAAGGGAGACCGAGGATATTTTGTTATTTTGGTTTTCATAAATTGATGATTGGTTGATGTACGTGAGCTCGCTCGTAATTCTACGTTATGAGCGGACGAGTGCATACGATGCTGATATATAACGGTTATATGTATTTGCACAACGTTTTGGTATATAGTTATTTGATTGTTAATAAATTTTCATTTATTATTGTATTATTGTATTAATGATCATTGATACGAGAGCACTGATAACAAGCATGAGTTAATGATTATTTATTGAGACATTGTGTAAGTTGTCTTATATAGACAGATGTGTATGAATTTTATTGTTGTTTGTTTATACATATTATTTGTGATGAAATATAATGATAGTTCTTAGTATTTATTTATGAATGAATCGATAGTTATTTACACTAGACGTGTAGTTATTATTATATTTAGTATTAGAGATTGATTTATGGGCTATCGGGATTCGACTGCAGCTGTCCCTTCGAACTGTCAAATCGAACTGTTTTTTTACGTCTTCCGAAAGATAATGTATTCAAAAATATTCATTAAAATTTGGTTCTGTCAATTGCTAATAGTGATATATAGAACACAAATTTTTTTCTTCTTTGTATGGGTTTTTGAAATTGCAACACGAGTGCTGACTATACCATAAATTTGACGAATATTTCAGCGAGCAAAACATGAATGTTTTGTGTATTTTATAATTACGCTGATAAAGTTCATTTATCGAATACTTATTTATAAAATGCACTAATTCTGAATATACTAAAGAATTTTATTAATTGAAAAATGGACGATAAAATTAGATTATAAAACTCATTTATTAAAGTTATGCTAATTAAATTTGTGTTAATAAAAAAATTAAATTAAATTACTTAAATTGATAAATTTATTGAATTCAATTTATGTAAATCAATAAATTCAATTATCCAAGGGAAAGAAATGTACTACTTACGAAAATCTTTACATACTTCGAATACTTTTTCAAGGAAATTGAGACAGATATTTTTAAAAATGAATTATGAATTTTTCTAGAAAGAAAAAAATTATCATTTATTCCGATACGAAATACGGTATTCATTTGGAAAAATGGCGGAGTTGATCGTACAGTGAGAACTTGGAGCGTAGTAGGATCGATGTCAATAGTCTCATGTACGCGGAAGCTCACTCGAGAATAGCAAGTAAACTGTTGGGGTCGAGCGAGTATGAACAACGAGTCTCGATAGTGTGTGGGTTATAGTTTGCTAATACATCAATAGTTATAATGCTCCGTGCATAGTGTATTGTGCGCCGTTGCCTATCACTTAATCCCGTCACGGAAGCTTTACGTGCAAAATGTCTCGGACGTGAGTTACTCGTCGCTACAACACCGACAATTTTTCCCTCGTGGTACGATCAGCCACTGAGAAAAAAATAAACCCTCCATGTATAATAATTTCCAAGAAAATATAACAAAGGATATCTTGAGAAAAATTGAAAATTCAATATCCTTGTTTTACGATGCTGTCAATATTTCTATCCAACGATGATTTTTTATTTCTTTACATTCAAGTAAACCGCCACTCCTCCTTAAGAAATCCTTTGATTAGCATGAGTTAACAAAATATAGTTCACAAAAATGACTCATTTTTTTAATCCTATTTTATTAAATTTTTTTAGGTAATGTAGAATGCAAAATGCAAAATCACCAATCAACACTTTTTTTATATTTCTACCTAACGGTTATTATTTTATTTGAGCACTATTTACTGAACGGTCGTCTTTGCAGAATTTTCCAATTATCTAATAGTTTATGTAATGAACGAAAATAATCAATTTCATCAATTCATATTTTTGAAAGCATCTTTTTTTTTCAAAAAATCTTTGGAAAGTAGCATTTAGAAATGACAATTTTCTACTCAACTCAGCTTATCCTGAATCCCCTGGTTTTCCTCTTTCGACTTAATTAAGTTTCGATTCAATTAAGAAAATGTTACTTTCCGTATCAATTTGAAATATTGATCCCAATTAGCTGTCCTAGTCAACAAACGCAGCGATAGTGCGTTTCTGATGAAAAATTGTGGTAAAAATGATGATGAAGAGCAAACATAGGAGTGCCTCGAAAAAGTTTATTTTGAAAATGAAATACATCCCGGAACGAGCAAGCGACACGCTTCGATGACTTTAACGCTTATGAATGGTCGATATTATTGGGAGAAATACGTATTCAATGTGTTCGCTCTTCAATGTGTGTATCCATATTTTTGTATATCGATATTAGTGCAACGTATGAGAAGTTGGGGAGAACAAGCGAGAGAGAGAGAGAGCGAGAGAGAAGGATCTGTATGCACTGAATAATGCATTGTTGGTGCAGCTAATGCACGGTCAGCTACCGTATGGATGGAGCGTGTAATTGAGGTCCATGTTTGCGAATCAAAGTCATGATCGGCCGTCATCCCGGCGAGACCAAACTCTCTCTCTCTCTCTCTCCCTCTTTTTCCCCTTCCTCCCTCTCTCTCTTTCTCTCCCAGTACAGTGAACCGCGAATTTGCATATCCGCAAAGTTTGCCAATAGCGCTGCAATGTTGAAACGAATGGTGAACGATGACTGCGTTGATGATGGTGATGATGATGATAGTGATGATGATGATGATGATGACGGCTGATGGAGGACCGACATTTTCGCTGCACAAATATACGTTCTAATGCCCAAATCGACCAGACCCATACTAATCATCTTCGCCTCCCCACATCAATCACCGTTGGGTATTGGACTGGCTGTTTCCATACTCTCCTAAAACCAGCTCATATCTCTTCTCGAACGACGACACTCGTTTCGTCTATGGTTCATTGATGTTAGAAGACCAAACTTCGGAAAAACGTTTTTCCTAAGTTTTTGTAGATCATATTTTAGAGGTTATAATGTATTTTCTGTGGCATAGGTTGTTATTACGTTGGTACAAGTGTCTATGAATCTTCAACCTTTTGATGCAGTTGCGAATCTTGATGTGGTTCTTTTCATCGTTTGAAGTTTACCGACTGAATGGAAATTCATCGGTTTTTTCCTGACTAAATATCTTGACGTTAGGATTTGCTTTTCGTTCAAACTTTTTTGTTGAGGATTGTTTCTAGCCTAATTTGATGAGTGGGTTGGTTTCCATTCAAACATGATCGACAGGTTAGTTCCCATCTAAACTTTATGTCTGCATTGGTTTTCATCAAAAACTTTGATGTTTGAGTTTGTTTCGGTCCAAACTTCATTTTTAAGTCTGTTTAGGTTCAAACTTGATATTTGGGTTTGTTTTCATCCTAACTCTTGACATTCAGGTTCGTTCTCATCTAAACTTCAAATTTGCGTTTATTCACGCTAAAACTCGATATGTGTGTTTCTATCCATCAAAACTCCCGTCATTTCCGTTTGTTCCAATTTCAACTCAATGTTTGGGTTTGTTCACTTCCAAACTCTCGCTGTTCGAGTCCATCAACTTCAGCTCTTCGGATGTAATCCTTCAACATAACCAACGTTTGAGTTCGTTCAGGTTAACGCAACTAGTTAAATTAGCATTTTACCCATCAGTGACAACTTCCAGAAGGTTCTTTTCGTCCCAACTCTAGCGTTACAGCGATGAAGAAAGTAATTGGTATTCCGGCAGTTAAAGTTTTTTCCAAATCCTTCAACTTTCGCGAGCCGACAGGAACCTCGACAGGTGTGTCTTTCCAGCACGGTTGATAAATGAGTAGGTGCACATCGGGTTTCCCCTCAGCGAGCTCGGTCCAAGCGTTAATTCCCGTACGATTTCGCGATCATATATCCTTGAGTAATCCCCGATGCAACCGTAGGCGCGAATTAAGTGCTTCGCAATTTCCCACCGTTGACCATTTGCTCAAATTTGTTTCTTTTCTTGTTTTTTTTAACCAGCAATTATGATGGCTTCTTTGGCTTTTCTATCCCTGTTTCTTTATCGTATTTTCTCTCGTATTCCTTTCAAGGATACGAGCGTATACTTTTCGCCATTCGCGAAGATCCGGTCGGATTGGACAGCGGGCAATTTCATGTTTCTCTCCCGCGCGTCTCGCTGTGATATCTTTACACAGCGGGGCGGCGAATGCGAACGCACAAGCCGCGGTAGCCAACTCCGTTCACGTTAACTTTCACGAAACACACTCGTACCCTCGCGTTTCGATGTGGACAAAAACCCACACCGCAACGTTCAACGTGCTTCTCTATTAAATCGTCGCTCCCTCCTGCGTGGCCTCGAAGATACGGAGCGCACAAACCCGCGTACATACGACAGACAAGATCCGAGCAAAAGCCGAGAATTGTCAGGGTCTCAATAATGGACGCTCGGAAAACTTTTATATACACGCTGCCGACATTAAAGTCCATATGGGGCGTTTCAGGCCAAACGCTAGGGAGTGATGAGAAGACTTCATATTTTTATACTTTCCATCGTCCTTTTTTCGTATTCTTTTTTTATAAAAACAAGATTCAAACGAACCATCACGTTTTCTCTATTGATACTTGAAAATTCAAAAAATATGTTTAATCGCTTTTGGTATTTATTTATTTTATAATATTTATAGATAAATCAAAAGTGTATTTTTATTTCTATTTTTAATATTATTGAAGAGAACAAATTAATTAAAATGGACTTCCTTTGGTACCTTTGTTCATTTTTGAAATTTGTGGATAAACTGTTCTCTTTTTGTTTATCTATACGTTTTTGAAAATAGCATATTTATGGTAAATAGCTCTTCCTCTCATTCTTATTTAATTTCTGGTAATTACGTTTAAAATTTATTTACCAATCTCACTTTCTCTTTCTTTTTAATTTTGTAAGTTGACAGTAAATATTCATTTCTCACTTATCGTTCTCCAAAACGCCCATCGAATAAGAATTTCAAATATTCCTTCGATCAATCAGAATTAATTTCGCCTTAGTGAGATTTCACGCTTAAGATTGTAAAACGTAATAAATTTTTATTTAATTCTCCAGAAATAGTAAACATTTGATAAATTATGAAATTTTATTAAACATGCAATTCCGCTTCTAAACGTTTCTTTAGAAAATACATTTTCCGATGACATCTGAAAGTTTAGTTGTAACTAAAAATAATTTTGTCATTTTTGGAAAAAAAATTTAAAAAGACGTGTTGTTTTTCTTCCAGGTCAACCAGCTGGCTAAAATCAGGTACACCCTCAAGCCCTTCAAGTTCAAACATCCTTCACGAATGTGTTCGAAACTATTTCAATTATTAATATATTTAAAAAATTGAGTACACGATCTTTTAAAACTACACGAAATTAATAGCCCGAATGATATGCAGCAATTTTCACTTATTCTTAAAAAATTACTCTTTTTTAAACAACCCTAATTTTGTGATCGTCATAGTAGACCAACCTGTGTGAAATGATACAGAACAAATATAAACGTGTGCTAATCCTATAATTATTGCAACAGATATTCACCCCGAATAATAATTTTTATTTGCACATGACATTATTCGTTCCATTTCTAATTAACGTCCGATTAATAATTAACTACGGGCACAAATATACGGGTGCAAACAAGTCTCCAATCCGTCGAGTTAGTCAGGCTCAACATCCATACGAATGCAGTTATATACCAATGCATTGAAATATAAACATCTATATGCTGTCTGCGCGCGACAAGACTGTCAACGTCCGCGCGAGGGTCGATACGTCCGGTGTACGTATAAACGCTCTGACACCACAGAAAACATGTAGAATTAAACGAGAGAATTTAACAATGGCGAAATTATATTCTGGCTCGCATATATTCAAGTTGGTCGAGCGTAAATGTCAACTCTTGGTGTCCCTTCTCCTCCTTCCCTCTATCACTCAGTGTCCCCCTCTACGGTCATTTTTGAATGAGGCCATAAGGGCCGAGCATTTGATCGATGTAATTTCGCCTACAATTTCAAATATTTTGAAATAAATAAATTAAATGATGGATCAATAGGTGAATGAATAAATTGAATAAACAAATAATTAGGTAAATAAGTAAATGAGGAAAGAGATACATATGCAATTAAATCGATTTATAAATAATCAAATAAATAAGTAGATAAGTAAATAAGTAAATATCAACTTTTTTTCGACCACCTTTTTGTCTCACTTCTGATTTATTCTGATGCACTCAATTCAATATGAGGTTGAAGTTTGCAAGGTTGGGAAGTAATGATTTTTTTACAATTACTAAATTCCATTATTATATGCATGGCTATATTGCACATTTGTTGCCAATCGTTAAATAAGAGTTTTTAAAAATATTTTCTTGATTTTCGTAGCTTGATTTTGTCAGAATAAATAGGGAAAATAAGGAAAAATTATTCCACCCCACCCATGCAAACTTCGTCACAATGATATTTTCCATTTTGGAAAATTATTTTTCACCATAATTATTGTGAGAAAATAATTCTGATTGGAAAGTGACGTCGCAAAATGGTATTTCTTTTGGAGTGTCAGAGTAAATAGGGAAAATAAATACAAAATCATGTTCCCACCCCACCCATGCAAACTTCGTCATAATTATATTTTTCACTTTGGAAAATTATATTTCGCCACAATTATTGTGAAAAAATAATTCTGGTTGGAAAGTAACGTCGCAGTATCGTATTTATTTTGGAATGGGTGTGGGTTTTTTTGGATGTTACGCCAATGGTGCGTAGCTCGGTAGCCGGTCCTCCCCCCCCCCCCCGGGAGGGGGCCCCCGGGGCCCCCCCCCCCCCCCCCCCCCCCCCCGCTTCTCATCTCTCTTTTTTTTGCTCTCTCTCTTTCTTTCTCTCTGTCGCCCCTGCCTCCCATTATCCCAACCTGATCTTCCAAAAGATACACACGGGGACTTTCGTTATTTACCAGAGGGGGTCAACGATCAGAATTTCTAAAGGGGCCCAGAGAAAGAGAAAGAGAACGACAACGGTTGAGGGCGATGTTCTCCCACTTACGAGACTGCGAGGGATTCCACCACTCGAAAATCACCTACCCCCTCCCGGCTCTTCCTCCGGGCCTCATGGTATTACTTTTTTTTTTCCTTCTATCAAAACGGGATGCACTGAGATGCGTAGTTTCTATCCAGCAAGCAGACGACACCGTAAAACACGAAACATTTTTCATGGGGTCCCCACCTCTCCCTTTCTCTCATCTTTTGCTTCTATTTAACGTCGATCCACTCTCCATCGCACATTATCTCTTCGTGACTCGTGATCCTATGTATGGGCCATTCCATCCCGATTCGACCTGCGTTTTACCCGTTATCTATCCGATTTAAGCCGCGATTTTTTATGTTATTTTTCTATCTCTGAAAGGCACTCGAGAATTTTTTCAGATCTTTTCGGAACGATTTGACTTCACTATATTTTTTATAAACAAAAAAATAACGCGAAAATTTAAAAATCGATGAAAAATCACAAAAATAATGTGTCACATATCAAACACTGTAAGCGTTTAAAGAAAGGGGGCATGCGTTTCGTTCGGCGTCCGAAGCACTTTTTTCGCAAAAAAATGTTTTTAAATAAAATCGATAGCTCACCCAGTCGTTAGAAAGGCAAAAAAATTACATGAGATCATGTAGAATTTACCAGAATTTTTTTAGATTAAAAAATGATTTGGTCAGATTGAAATCTGACCAGATCAGATGAAAAAAAGTGTTCGGCAAAAAATCTGAAAAAATTCTCGAGATCCTTTCAGAGATAGTACAATAAAAAATGACGGATCAAATCGGAGAGGTCAGACCCAGATCGAATCGACATGGAATGCCCCATATACATGCGTATGTATATATATACGGTTTTTTTGAGGAGACGAAAAAAAGCCTGTTCCTTTTTAGCTGGACATCTAACACATGTGGGTCCTCTGTATCGTCTTTTCCCTCCCTAATAAATACGATAATGTATACAATATCCCCACAACCTTTATCAATCGCAGAGCCATGTCCAAAGGCCTCACAAAATTATCTCTCGTAAAGCACAATCCGAAAATTCAATTTAACGAGTCACAAAAGGGTCGAGGAAAACATAACTGAATTTTGAAAATTACTACCGGAAAAAGTGTTTGTCAGATTACATACAAGCTCGTTTTAATCAAAAGTACAAATATTCACGACATTTTTTTCATATATTAATGAAAAATATTTCTTATAATAAACAAAAAACCAATCGAAAAGATTCTGAAAATGTAATATATGTAAAAACGATCTTAGAATTTCATGATCTTTGTTGTCGAGTAATCGACGCCTAATTGACAATTTATATTCATTTTTCGAATTTTTCTTTTGGCTCGATAAAAAAATAGTAGGAGCGAAAAAAAATTGTACAACGAAAAATTTCCTCGGATTTTCCTCCTGAAAACAATCATTAGTGCATTCGAGTAAACACGATGAAGAGTCATTGCACCCAACTGAATTTTTAACCACTCGAGAATCTTCGTATTCTTTTTCCTCGAATTAAAATATTTTTATCGGCGTCGGTAATCACCAGCGATTTATTAAATGACGGAGAACAATTGCCTTTTTTTTTTTAACGTCCCGCATACGTGTATTTCACTCACGCGAGCGGATAGGAGAAGGAAGTTTCTCGAAAGAATTAATCGTCAAGGGTTTCGTGGAGGACAAGGGCGGCGGTTGAAGGGAGCTGGTTGGGAGGGATGAGGGAAGTAAAGAGTTACATGTGCGAAGAACGATGGAGAAGAAAAAGCAAAGAAACGAAGCAGACGTCCAAGATCGTAAGCCTTCCTCACTTCGCCTGACTTACGAGGACATGCGGACTCTCGCGGCTCCTCGGCGCTGCTTCCAAGACTGTCTCGAATATATATATATATATAGCGGGTGACCCGAAAAATAAAATCTGAAAAAAAGTCATGTCTTGCATCAATACATAACCTAACTACCCCCACATACACTCTACGAATTTTTCGACGGATTTCATTGGCTACTTTTTCCGAATCGGTTATGGTTACGAAAAGCAACGGGTTATGCTACTGATAGGAGCAAAAAATTGAAGTTATTGAAAAAAAGCTTAATTTTTATTGACGATACGAAAAATTAGTGTCAAGTTTTCATCATTTTAATTACGTAAGAAAACTATGTAGTAAATTAGCCAATTAAAGCTAATTATCGAAAAATCATAAGATTAAGGTTTTCTCATAAGCGGGTTATTCTACTGTTAGGAGCAAAAAATTGAAATTATTGAAAAAAGCTTAACTTTTATTGACGATACGAAAAATGAGTGTAAAGTTTTCATTATTTTAATTGCGTGCAGCTAGTGAGAAAGTTATGTGCTAAATTTTGTGAAAAATATGGGAAGTAAAAAAATTAACTAGTAATTAAACAATTTTATAGGAGGCTTCGGGAGGTGATTAATTTTTATCAACCTGGGGTTAAAAGCCGAATAAAACGAGTTTTTTTTTTCTTACAACACATAATATTTGGTGAGTCAAGGATTACCTAATATTAGGTATAAATAATATGACGTATGTCCTATGTTAGGCAGGTTAGAAATAAACGTTTTTATCACCATGTTTCGATTAAAAAAACAGATATGGTAATTAAAATTATTTCTTGAAGAAAAATGATTTAATTGTTCTATCATTGTAATCAATCTGTGCTTTCTGCATCATTCGTTGGACCTTTCTCCTCAGTTTAAGTTGCCTCGAACCGGGAACAATTTTTGGAAATTTTCACAATAGCCTAACCTCCAGAACGATAAACGAATGGCCACCAGGGTCCTAACATTTATAAATTTGACTTTGATTAAAAGAATCAAAAACTCATTTCACCGAATCATTCCCAAAGATTCAAATGAGAAGTAAAAATACTCGGACTAGACCGAATGTCTCTCAAATGTTTCCAAGAAATCTTGAGACGAAAGTATTAGGTTGGGGAATAAGTTCATAGCTATTTTATATGTTCTCTTGTTTTACAACGATTTTGTTGCTGTTTGACAAAGTGTATAATATTCATTCGATAGAGCACTTTTTGCTCTATAAAAATTATGCTAACCGTCTTTTTGAGAAATTACACTTTCATTACTTATGAAACTTAGAAATCGAATATCCAAGAGGTAAAAGGCAACGTTTTCGTCCCCTGCTTTTCGCATTTTCAACATTTTCGACGTTGCAAATGTCGTTATTCTATTACAGCTACTATTTCAGCAGTTTGGCCTCGATGAAAAGCGAACAAGACCAGGTGTCGAAAATGTTGTTTTCAATACTCCATTTCTAACCCTCAAAAGCAATAAGAAAATTAAATTACTCAAAAAAAAACGATAAGCATATTTTGAACATTAACACATAGTCAAACAGCAAAAAAATCGTTGTGAAACAAAATTCAATATAAAAACACAACGAACTTATTCCCTAACCAAATTCTTTCACAAAAAACAACCCGGGTAAAAACCCTGCTATAGGAGAACACGAAAGAAAAAAATGTTTTTTTTTCTGGAATACTAAAAACCATCGTAGAACATACATAGACGTAAATTCGTATAGTCGTTGGTACGAGGCATCCAGATTTTCCTTTTGGAAACTTCACTTTTTCAGCCACCCTGTATATGTATGTGTGTGCTTAAATACATATATACGGCGTTGCCCACATGTGCGATAATAAACTGTTGCGCCTTGCGGCGTAACACGCTGGTGTAACGCGGCGTGACACACGGAGAGAGATCTCGCTGGCTCGGAGCAGAGAACGAGAAAGAGAGTATTACGGAGAGGGCTACCGGGCTACTGCAGCTCATGTAAGCTGCTCCAGGCTCGAGGGCGTGCCAGGCTTACCAGATGATAAAACGAAATAAAAATGAAAATAAAGAAGTTCATAATGCCCAGAAGAGTTGCCGAGGCTGGAGGGGGGCCAAAAAAAAAAAGTTCGTGCGAAATGAAGAAGGAGGGTTGAGAAGAGTAACGGAGAGGGATGGTGACCCTTCGTAGTACGAATATGGAAATAATAGAGGAAAGGAAAGATGCTTGGAGTACTGATGGTAATTTGGGATAGCAGGATTTCAGGAAAACTACGATCTCGGATCGATTTCCGTGAAATTGTTGAGAAATGTTTATAAAGATGGATTTACCTGTCGATTTTGCGGTTGGTCCGCCATTTTTTTTTAATATTACGACCAGAGATCAAATTTTGAAAAACTGTTTGACATAATTTCGAATTGCTTTAATTTTGTTGGAATCGATAAATTTCCATATGATTGTGTTTATCGTGGGTGTAGTGCAGAATAGGTAACAAACGTTGCACATTAACTTTGATTCCAAAGATTTGGGTATTTTTAGATAAATAACGGTGGTTGCGTACGACTATTTTTTTTTGCTCATTTGGTATACTCTGTAAATTATGGGTATTTTCTGTAGTGGGAAGTATAGTGAAGACAGAAGAGAAGAGTGAATTCACTACTTTATTCATGAGGTTTGGGTGCACGGTGAATGTGACGGCGATGAAGGTGAATTCCTACATTTGTGATTTTTTCCCAATAACGCATTTATTCACTTGATAAAGCTGATTAAATTAACCAATCAAAGCTTATTATTGAAAAATCATAAGATGCAGGTTTTCTCCTAATACAATGGTGTAATAAAGAGCCTACATAATTAAATTAAACACGGTGAATATATTTCCATTTCAAAATACTTACACCCTATCTCGAAAACGAAATTCTGCCATTTTGCGTTCAAACTAAACTTTTTACCCATTAGTGATGATCATACGATTTTCATAGCTTCCGGATTGATACTATATGAATATTGCTTCAATTTGATGAAATTCTAATTTGTTTACTCCTTCCAGAAAAAAGCTGCAGTCCTTAAAGAAAATGGCTTCCTTTTAGCTTCCTTTTGTCTATAAAGGGCTTCTTCATAAATAAGGATCCATTCTGTACCTCTTCTGTCTCCCCCTACTCTCCAAAACGTCACACATAAAATTCGTCGTACTTTCGAAGCCATTTTCCGATCATTCGAAAACAAAGCCAAGGATAGGACAACTTTTGCAAGAGAGTGGCTCGGTTTCGAGATCGTGCGTCTCGGGAAAGAAAAAACAATCGAGAGACGGAGTGAAGTGGAAGAGAGAAAAAGACATACTGGTGAGGGCGAATATGGAGGAAGGGGAGAGGTCAATGAAGAAGAAAAAAATGTGAGACGCGCCGCAAGGTAATCGACCGATCCACCAGGCGTAAAACAGGATCCTCTCGCCTTGTGCTGCTACTGCCAGCTTCTGCACTTTTCTCACCGCGTTCACTTCCATAGTCTCTCGAGGATGCCTATATATTTATATCGAATCGTATGGTATATCTGGAGCTACAGGGTCCAGCTTCTATATCCAAAAATTAACATATTCTGATTGGTATTATAAGTGTAATATCAATCAGAATGTATTGTTTGTTGTTTTCAATTAAAAATTCGAATAATATTCAATTTTACGCTGTCTTAATATGACAATGAAGAAATATATGTATGATTCACATATCTTGGGAAAGAAACCAAAAATTTAAGTACCTAAATAAATAAATCGAATCATTTTGTACAACTCGTCAAAAGAATTTTTATTCGCAAGAGTTTTCAATTAAATAATTGTACACTACGGTACACGAATATTGGTCAGGAAACAAAAAAATATATTTGAACTTCATTCTATCGTGTTTAAATTAATTCTTTTCGTTTTGCTTTCTTTTTAAATTTCTTCATGAAAATAAAAAAAAATTGTCATGATTAAATGGAAACAAAATATCAGCTGTCTGAAAGACGATATGGTCGCTGGTTTTTATCGAATGATAGAGTATCATTGCAATAACATAAGAAGAAAAAATATTTACGTGTCTAGTTTAATATCGTTTCCTAATTAATATTAATATATTTAAATATTCAGAGAAAATAGTGGAGAAAGGTTATATTTACGTAATATTGTCTACCACGTCGAATAACTCATTCATTCTATATCCATTTGATTTTTATTAAATCTGGCACGTAACTTTGATAATGGACATATCAATGATGCTCTAATAGATTTTTCCATCATTTTATTAATTGCTTTATATTTCATTTTTTCTGATAGAACTGTTTTTCCAGTCGTCGCAGTAGGCGAACCCCTTAAAAGCATTATTGTTCTCAGATACAAATTTTTCAACCGATCTTCCAATCACATTCATCAAAATTTTATTTAAAATCATTTCGAAGTGTTCTATCAAGTACATCGACATTTGGCCAATACGAAGAACTCTTCAAATTTCCTTTACTCCATGTACACCCACACCACGTGCGAATCGAGCAACTTCAATTTGATTTTAAGACCCAACCCTACAATTTTATCACTCCTCGCTGATGCACTCGACCCATTTCCCGATGCAGTTCCGGAATGCTCCCCTCGTCTTTTCTTCTCCTATTGCAGAGCGATTCACCGTGAAACACTCGTCTGAAATCTCGCACTGAGCCATGAATTTTAAATTCAGATGCGAATTTTTCATTCGTCTTATTTTCATCGTCTCCCCACCCTCGTTTTCGAGGATTCGAAGATTCGTTCAAAATGAAAATAGGCAAGCGAGAGAAGAATGAATAAAATGATTAAATTAATTAAGAGCAAGTGATGAACCGAGAATGCCTTCGAAATTTAAAAATATAAAAATACACTAATAATCAATAAAAAAGAAAGAAAGAAATAGGTGGATAATGAATATGTGAAAATTCATTACAAAAAAAATAAAAATAAAAATAAATAAATAAAATCAGAATGAACAAAGACCAAGAATTAAAAAAATCCTCCATGAATCAAGGATTCGTTCGAAATGAAAAAAGAAATATAAAAAAATATAATAAGACGATAATTAAGAAAAAGGAAGGAATAAGTGCCTGGATAACAAAAATATAGAAATTCATTCAAAATGGAGTAAAATACACATGTAAACAAATAAAAGAATAATCAACAAATAGTAAGAATGAATAAAAATCCTCGATGAAACGAGGATTCGTTCGAAACGAAAAAAGAAATATAATTAAATATAATAAGACGATAATTAAGAAAAAGGAAAAGAATAAGTGGCTGGATAATAAAAATATAGAAATTCATTGAAAATGGAGTAAAATACACATGTAAATAAATAACAGAATAATTAGCTCATAGTAAGAATGAATAAAAATCTTCGATGAAACGAGGATTCGTTCGAAATGAAAAAAGGAATATAAATAAATATAATAAGACGATTAATAAAAAAAAGAAAATAATAAGTGGCTGAATAATGAACGTATGGAAACGCCGTTTTAGTTGCACGTGCAAACGATGATTTTTTCTGGACACATATGCCCCGATTATTCGATGTATCGTTTCTGTATTATTGAAGGCTGGTTTACTTACGCAAGTTGCAAGGATACGCGGAAAGGATGTGTGTGCGGACCCTCATCGACTTCGGAATGATAATAGGTCGGTAATCCGTCTAGTCAGAATGGCGGGCCAGTCGGTGCGGTATAATTGGGGTTGCGAAGGATACAATACAGGGGTGGTGCGGAGGGATGGAAAGTTTAGTCGGTGCTAGGGGTGGGCCAGGGGAATGATGAAAAAAAAACTCGTGGGGTTTACGTCCCCTCAAACTATATCGAGTATATATTTATATACTCGACACTTCGATCTGCACACATATACAGGCGAACGAATATCAGCATGTCAGTCCATGACACGAAGGTGTATACGTGGATCGAGAGTAGAAAAAAAGTACACCATATGGCGTTGCAGGTGTACGAGGAAGCCGATTAGGAACCGGCCAGCACGAATTTACATTAATCCTGCCCCGAGTTTACGACGTTTACGTGGATTTATTATTGCTTGGATTGACCCCGGAGGTATACTTTGAATACTTCGTGGATTCACGTAGGTGAATCAAGAGAATTATCAATTGCACCTGACCTGATTCGTCCGATCGATTTTCCCATTCATTTTCATCAAGGGCTGATGTAGAATTTTTTTCCTGGGAGGCCAAAAAAATTCGAAAGAAAGAGGATTTTTTGTTTAATTTTAACAATATTTTTTTAATAAAAAAATCCGAGACAAAATCTATTACTTATTCGATAAATTTTAATCGGTGATGGAAAGAAAGATTTGAAGAAAAAAATTGGTGTTTGGTAATGATAAAAAATTCAAGGTCATCCATAGATTAAATTCGTAGAGTGTTTGCGTTTGATTGTTAATTAAATACCTTGAAAAATAAAATTTATTCACTTTTTTATTATTTTCATTCATACAGATGAGATTTCGCTGAGGTTCTCTCTAGTGGATTCTTGGGAATGGAACTTCTATTGATTTTTTTTTCAAATATTGTAATTCTTCTAATTATTAATAACGTAAATTCGGGATTTTGTATTTTTGCCACTTGTGGTAGCGGATCCCTAAGTGCACAAAAAGTAAAGAATGTAATTGGACTGTTTGGGTTTTTCTATGGTCGATTTGAATCATGGGGAGGGGCAGGTTCTCGCACCCTTCCTGAACCAAGCCTTGATTGTAAGTGTCATTTTTTCTCTGATTTATGACCCATTCGAGCACGACATATCTTCAAAATTATTCACGAAATGAGCGCCATTGGGTATGACTTATTGACATGGGCTGTTGTACGATTAGGGCAGACCTATTGAGACAGTCAATTATCGTTATAAGAATTACTTCAACGGCGAACTAATTTTCATTGAACACTTCCGGTACGATGCACCTGCGTTTCTGGCGTACCGGGATACTTTCGGAAAAAATAACACGAACACTTTTTACTTTTAATTACTTTTCATGTTTTTTCCGATTACGTTAAGTCATTTTCATGCCTGCATGAAAAACCCAAATTTATACTCGTTTTTACATGTTAAAAAATAAACTAAAATTTGTATACAATTTCATGTCTCCACACAAACTTAAATTAATACTCATTTTTATGTTCTAGTAAATTCAAATGTATACTTATCCCTATATATATATATCCCTATATATATCCTATACATATATAGGATATAGGGATATATATATATATCCTTAAAGTGAGCTCTAAAAAAATTAACGGTTTTGCAAATACACCTATGAAAAAACGTGTACCGTAATGAATCGAATTAATCTGTTCGATACCAAACTCTGAACGATTCCGTTGCATCTCCGGTGCTATCAGGGTCCAAGGGCAGTGTAAGGGCAAAGGCTCTCTCCCTATCTCTCTCTCGCCTCGCCTGCAAATTCATTCGGAAACTGACCTCGCGAAAGTTGCTTGTGTCTGATGATTAAGGTTTTTGTTTATCCACTGTGTGTGTTGCCATTTTTGGCTACTTTTTAGATTTTTTTGGATTATGTATTGGATCATAGGGTAATTTGAGGATAGATGACCATAGAGGAGAGATGGCCCAGTGAAATATTACTAACTTTGCCAAGATATGGCAGTGTTTTCTGTTGTTAATTCGGACGCCGCCATCGTTCTC
>JAPYZJ010006065.1:0-17454 GCA_030522765.1 Ophioninae sp. B BG-2022a | reverse complement strand
GAGCGAAATAGGTATACGCGCTGCATCATCGGGCGGCGAAGAAGTCGGCTGAGGAAGCGCGGCCACGGGGGGAAGCCCGCTGCGAGTGGGAAGAGTTGCGACGCGCGAGAGCGAGGTAGAAGGCTGCGGCATTGGCGGAGCCACTCCGTACAAACGAACGCTCGCTAGCGCGGCTTGAGAATACCCTCAGCGTTGACGCCCTTCTCTGGCTCCACAGGCTGTCCCGCCGCTGCATGCTTGTGTTCGTGCGACGATGTCGGCGAGCCGCGCACGTGTGCACATAGCTGACAAGGAGGTCTCTCTCACTCCCGCTGGCCTATATGACACTACCACATGTTTGTGCTCGTATGCTATACTCGACGGGCCCACATGCGAGTATGCATACCGCAGCTGAGAATGAGATCTCTCTCGCTCCCGCTGACGCGTATACCGCAGCCTATGTGTGTCATAGCCTTAAAAGAGGGTCTCTCTCTCACCCCCCACTCCAGCTCGAACGCCTTATGCCTCTCTCTTTAAACGACATTGCAATAATTACCATATAAATGTGCGTTTTTTTAATCCCTTTTTTTAATTTTTTATAATATTAAGAACAATATAGATATACTCATGCGGCCACAGCATATCACAGCGTCGCGTTTGTTTTCAAAGAAAACGTACCTTTCAAAGAAGTGCTGATCAGCTGAAATTTATAAAAGCCCCGTTGTAATAAAAATCATAAGACTCTGATTTTTATTACGCCCTTCGTCTTTTGTATCGATGTCGCATTTCAATGCTATTCGGGCGGCCACATACTAGGTTCAGGGCCAGGAAATTCGCGCGTGGTCAGCACGAGCTCCAGAGATGAGCGCACTGCCGTCCGAGCTCGCCTTCCACCCCGCGTTTCCTCGCGCGCGTCTTCCGACAACTAGGCTGAGCTCTCAAAATTTGCAAAAGATCCTCGGCGACTGTTATCGGCTCGTTAGACTTTCTTGAGATCGCAGAGAGTTACGAGCTCTTGTTGTTATGGACTCTATTTCTATTTCAGTGGTGAAACGTTTCCGTGCATTATAACGAAATCTTGCTGCAATACCGTTTCCGCGCCCGGTTTCGGGCTGAAATGTCGAAGTGCGCGAAACTGATGCGATATTTCGAAGCCCGTGTGACAGTTCACGCAAGCGTTGAGCGAAAAAGAAAGCTGGTGTGTCAAAGCGGGCAAATTTCTATCTGCAGTTCAATGCTCTTTCTTTTGGTGCGTCATTCAGTGCGGGTTTCAAATTCAGTTATTCAAATTGACATTTGATAAAAAATGCTGCGGGAAAGAGACAGTGCGTGATGGGAAAAAGCAGCAGTGGAAGTTGGATGACGTTCCTTTAGCCAGTTTCAGTCGTTTTGTTTTCTACGACTTTTTGGCGAAAAGCGTTGGAAGGAGTGGGGATAGGAGTGGGAGCACCATAGTGGTCCTTATACTACTGTCCTATGTTAATCTTGCGCTCGAATCATGCTACGGACAAAAGGCAACGGCAATGACAATGACTGCGTACATTTTCCAAAGTCTTACAAATTATTCCGCGTACACTTCGCGCAAAATAAGTGGATCCCTCCAGCAAGGAGCCGATTATTGCTCGGGCCTCTCCGAAAGGGTCCGCTTGGTTCCCCTACGGCCCAACTCACATCGTTAGGTTAGATAATCTCCGCTCCTAGCAAAAGCTCTCGCGACCCACGAGCCTCACGTGCATCCACGATGCACTGTGCAATCACGCCAAGCACGGACGCACTCCTTCAAAAATTTTGGGAAATAGAAAAAAATTCCTACTAAAAATTTCCTCACTCCGGAAGAGAAAGAATGCGAAAATCATTTTCATTCTACACATTCACGCGGCAGTACGGGATGGTACGTAGTTCGTCTGCCGTTTCGTCACGGGTCAATCCCTGAAATTGGTGACAGTCACCAATTCGCGCTCTTAAGATACGTTCTGCATGAGCATAGATTAACGAAAGAGCCGGAACTCGCGCAAGCATATTCCGCGTTTCTCCAAGAATACGAATCCATGGGACACATGGAAAAGGTCAACAGTCCTGACATTGAAAGCAAACCGGTATACGTTTCCCATCACCCTTGTAATTCGCGAAAGGAGCGCAACTAGACGCTTACGCGCCGTGTTCAACACATCGAGCGCTACGTAAACGGAATGTCTCTCAATAAGCATTTGCATATCGGTCCGACACTGCAACGCGAGATGGGCGCGGGCCTATCCGGTTGGCGTCGATATAAATACGTTTATATAGCGGACATTGAAAAAAAATGTTTCGTCAAATTAAAGTGCATCGCGACGACGTAGATTATCAGCGTATCGTTTGGCAACCTAAGCAGAATGGTGCAATTGGAAACTATCGTCTTCTTACCGTCACTTACGGTACCGCATGCGCGCCTGACATTGCAAATCGCGTACTTTGGCAACTAGCCGACGACGAATGCGGCTCGTTTCCCGGCGCGGTTATCGTGATCCAACATTCGACTTATGTGGATAACGTCCTGGTCAGCGTAGAGAAAAGGGAGAAAGCGCGTGTTCTTTGTTCCCAAGTCGTTAAACTATTACAACGCGGCGGCTTTACTCTACGCAAGTGGGCAGCCAACGATATTGTGCTACTATCTAAATTTCGGCAGTCGGACACGATAGCGCGATCGACCTTTCAAAGGAGGATTCGGCAATCTTCAAAGTACTCGGCATCACCGCACTACGAAGCGCTCAATTCTATCGTTAATCGCCAGATTGTTCGACCCTCTCGGGTGGGCTTCACCCGTCGTTATACAAGCCAAACTGCTCATGCAGTATTTATGGCTCTCTAAAGTGGATTGGGGCGACTCCGTTCCTCAACACATTCAAGAAAACTGGGAGCATTATAGCCATGAACTCCTCAGTCTCTCAAACTCACGCATTCCACGCTGGATTGGTCTCTCACAAAATCACGGCGCTATGGAATTTCACGGCTTCGCGGATACCTCGCAGCGCGCCTCCTCCGCAATGGTTTATTTGCGCGTTCTGAACTCACCAAATGAGAGTTCAGCTTCAATGATCGCGGCAAAATCGAAAGTCGTGCCATTAAAAACGGTCTCTATACCGCGTCTCGAATGAAATGGATTAGTATTACTCGTGCGCCTCCTCGAGTATGTCAGATAAGTTTTCAACTTTGACTCAATGCCGGTGCACGGCTGGACCGATTCCACCGCTGGACTCGCGTAGCTTACTCAGCATCCATCGCGCTGGAAACCTTTCGTGGCAAATCGGGTGTCAGAGATCTAAATAAAAATGCCGGAAATTAGATGGCATCACGTTCGTATTCGCGAAAACCCTGCAGATTGCGCATCTCGGGGTATCACAGGGCAAGAATTAATCGCTCACATGCTCTATTGCCGGGCCTCACGTGGCTTAAACAAAATTCGGTTTTCTGGCCAAGTTCTCAACCTTGCGCGTCGTCCGAACGCATCGTCGATCAAACACTTGTGCTTACCGCACAGCGCGCAACAACAATGCTTCACGTCGCCCAAGTAAAGGGAGAATGGGATTTTTCCGTCAAATTTTCAAATTGGGGCAAACTCCTTCGAGTCATTGGCCTTCTCTTTCACTGGCTTCGAAAATTGCGGAAAAAGAAATCTACATCGCTCGATGTCAATTTCACAGATGGCGTGCAAAACACTCGCGAATTCTGGATTCGAAAAATTCAAAATGATTGTTTCGCGGCAGAAATCCGCGCTTTACAAACAAACGCGTCGCTCCCTCGATCAACCGCGCTCAAATTACTCAATCCTTTTCTCGACCGAAAGGGTCAGTTGCGTCTTGATGGGCGGTTGTGCCACTCGTTCTTGTCGTACAACGAGCGCTTTCCGCTAATCCAGCCGCGTCATCGCGTTAGCGAATTAAGTATCGATCAAACGCACTTGCACTCATTACATGGAGGTCCTCAGTTAACCCTCCGCCTGTTACGTCAAAATTATTGGATTCTCGGCGCGAGATCCTTAGTCAAATCACGAATTAATCAATGTTTAAGCTGCGCTCGCGAACGCGCAGTCTCAGCCCGTCAGCTTATGGGGGACCTTCCGTCTCCTCGAGTCAATCCGTGGGCACCATTCACTCATTGCGGTGTGGACTACGCTGGTCCATTTCACATCCTCCCTCACGTAGGCCGAGGTCAAAGATCGCCAAAATATTATGTGGCGTTATTTGTCTGCCTCGCGACCCGCGCTATTCATATCGAGTGCTTCGACGACTACGCAACGTCCGGTTTTTTAGAGGCATTTCAGCGCTTTATCAGAAGATGCGGACTGCCGTCTGACGTTTGTAGCGACAACGGTACGAATTTCGAAGGGACCGATAACGCATTTCGTCGCGCCCTTATTTCTACCGTAAAAAACTAGGAATTACACACAAAAATCGCGACAGCCGGAATCCGCTGGCATTTCTTCCCCGCTTCCGCGCCTCACTTCGGAGGTCTCTGGGAAGCCGGCGTTAAAAGTTTTAAGAGTCGTAGGCTCCCACACCCTTTCTCAACCCAAATTTTTTACGCTACTATGCGAAATCGAAGCGTGCCTCAATTCGCGTCCTATCGCACTGCTTCACGACGATCCGGACAATTTTGATACGCTAACACCGGGTCATTTTCTAATAGGTCGACCCTTACTTAGCGTCCCCGAGCCGTCGTTGCTCGACGCCAATGAGAATCGTTTGTCTCGATGGCAAAGAGTCCTCGCTATGCGTGAGCATATTTGGATAGCTTGGACTCACGATTATTTGCATACGTTGGAACAACGCGCTTAGTGGCAAAACCCTTCGCGGTCTCTAACCGTTGGAACGCTAGCTCTGTTAAAAGATGAGCTTCGTGCCCCGTACAGATAGGAGTTAGCAAGAGTTATCGAAACTCATCCCAGCTCCGATGGTCATGTACGCGTCGTTACTCTGCGAACCGCGAGAACAACATCAAAGCGCTCGATCGCGAATGTGTTCCCTTCCGTCCGTTACCGGTTCCGCGTAATGGACTAAAAGCGTTACCTTTTTCAGTATATTATAATTCAGTTCAAGCTCGCTATGAATGTCGGGTCATTCAGTTTGTAAAACTTACTTGCAGTTCGATTCTAATGTCGGGAATATTAATTTGTTAATTTAGGTTAATTTCGTCATATTGTAGGGTTCGACTTTGTAGCATCAAGATCACACGGAACGGACTATAGGCCTGTATAATAGTTTCGTTCCTTCGGAACGAGGTGAGCGGTATGTTCAGAATTTGGTAAATATCGCGCGTAATATTTCAAGCGCCGTTATAAATTTTCAGCGTTCTTATTTCGCGCAGTTCGATCTCGTTAAGCAAAGGTAAACAAAACACTCCTCGGCCTAAGACGTTCTCAGCTCTGTAAAAGCGACTAGCTGTGCGTGTGCGTGTGGTCCCCGGCTCAACTCCGTCTCCCACAAATTTTGGTAATCCGCGGATCGAACGCGTGAAGAGTCTCTTTCGGTCTTTCTGAGGTGAAGCAACACTCTTGTACGTCAATTAGCCGCTCGACCGTATTGCATACATGCCGCTCGGCGAAAGGGTCGCTTGACCAAATTATTGATCCTCATAGAATTTAGTATTGTTCCGCGCAGTTCCGTGTGATCCACGCCCGCGCAGTTTTAACAAAAACCTACAAAACCAAAATTTAAATTTAAGTAAGTTTTGTGCTTGAGCCCACTATATCCACCTTCAAACACCATCCGCACACGGGAGCACAGAATCGGCGCAATTAAATGAAAATTTTAATTTGATACCGCGTACATCGAAGGACGCGTGCGATCCCGTTTACATTCGCAAAATTAAAAAAGGCAAAAGCCGCGGAGCACCTAGAAGGGCAGGTAGGGGACAGTGAGGAGGTGGCGTGCGAGAAATAAGGGAAAGGAGAAGAACGTAGCAGAGTTAATATATCGCGTAGCCGTTAGGTTTATGTTAAGTTTAAGTTTAAGCATTGTGATTTATATATAATAATTAGAAGATAAGGCGAGAGTCGGGAGGATGTATAAAAGTAAAAAGCTGTACAAGAGGATTAAACTATTGCTACTATTTTTGGCTGCCTAAATAATTCATATTTTGTATGTACGACGTTTGAATCAGCTCCGTAGAGATTTGACCCCTCGTGTTCACTACGTACCGTTACGGTACAACTGTCACCCCACTGGGTCCGGCCCCCGCGGCCGGAACATTGTTCTCTATGTTGCCGGCGCCAGTAGCGATGGCACTGGCGTCGTCTCGATCCGATGCATCACCGTCATCGTCAAAGGTTATGGTGACAGGTGAAATATGAATAGTGGATGCACCGCAGATCGTACAGCGCGCCCACCTTTCGTGGCGCTTTTCACAGATGTGACAGACGCCGTCGGTAGTCGTAATCGAGACTTCGTTTTCGCTGTCACTGTCGCCGGTCCTGGACATTGTACTGGAGATTTACCTTTCAAAGCAACCGTACAGATCACTACGAAGGAAAACACGAAGACCGATCGTAATTATCTGTTTGTTTAGGTTATTGATATCAATTTATTTTGGTTAACAATGTCAATTTCTTGGGTTATGAATATTAGTTTTGGTTATCAATATTACTTTGTTTGAGTGACCAATATCAATTTTTGGCGTGTTTACTACTTACCAAGCAGAGTGTCTTTTCGCGAGACTGGGGATCGCCGGATTCTGGAAAAGTTAGCTAATGGACAGCCCGGAAAGTCTTCTCGTATTTTCGCCAAAGTACAATTACTTTACGTTGGCCGTATTCTTTGTAAGAGCGATTTTCCTCTGTTCTCGCCAAGCACCGAATAACACTGATGTCCTTTCTTTGCGGGAACAGAGGTTAAAGGGAGAATAGAACCCAAACAAATAGCCGTCGAGCGCACCCACTATCAATATTGGTACGTGCACAGACCAATGAGGATATTGGTGAGCAAACCCGGGCCAAATCCCAGTGCCAAATCTCTAATGTAAAAACTATTTTTTTTAGTGCTGTGTAATTGACTGATGCGCTCTCTAAAATCGTTTTTTCCAAAATCAAAGAAGAATGTTTTTTAAATATTTTTTGTACTGTTCTATTTTTACGTAATTTATTTGGGTTTTTTGGGTTGGGCTTCACATATGAAATCATTATAAATGAAGGTAAGAAAACAGATCTTCAATCGACACTCTGAAATGAGGTATGGGATAGCATATCTTCGAGCGCAGGTTGTATTTTATACATCATATTTTTGATATATTAGTTGATATTTAGCCAATATGTACACACACTTCATTACCTTATGTAGTTAGTATTATTAATATTATTATTAATGTACCTATTCGTCCATGGAATTCGATGATAGGAAGGATATTTGGTCTCGAACATATTCTTTTTGCTGAGATACAGCGATTAAATGATATTTTTTTGTAATGTTTATTAACATTGGACGACGGTGTAAATAGCTTTCCACAGCTGATACACTCATGAGCACGTTCTCCTTTCACAATATAATATTTGGAATTATCCCTCCGACGTTTTGGCAATCGCTCATTGGCCGGAGTTGATGTGGCTGTAAATGGTGAAGGGATATTAAAATTGAGCTTTTTAAATGATGGGAATTAAGAATCCTTAATGTTCCTTACGTTGTGGCTGGGTGCGTAGTTTCTTTTGTTTATTTTTCGTGCCATCACTTTTTTTTACATTAAAAAAACGTACTCCTTTCTACAAATTCATCTTCAACGAAATCCGTATAATGCATATAACTCGTTGTGTTAAATTGCCCATCATCGTCGTAAACAATCCAACCGAAAAATATTTCAAGTTTATTACTATCATGCAAACCCGCCATAACAACGAGTTCTTATAGTACGCATGCTTTCTTTTGTCTTTGTTTACGACAGATCGTTCTAGAAACATTTTTGTTAAATTGTCTAGTTCTTTGATGTGAGAGTGCGGGAATGACCGAGGGTCTTCCAATGGTTGTCGCGCCCGCGCACACGGATGTATTTGAACACTGATAGACTTCGTTTATTTATCAACAGATATATATATATATATATATATATATATATATGTATAGACTTAAGAGAAATAATTTAAATAGCTTAACAAAAAGAACGATGAATAATATTTGAGTCTCTACTGGGTTGCCTTCTGTCCAACACGAGGCTTAACCCTCACCACGAGGATTCGTAACGGCCGCCCTCTCGCTCCACGCGAAAAGTTACTCCAAAAATGTTACACACGTGCGTCCTTATCGATATCTCGATCAGGAAGAAGATAGCGTCCCCTCTCGCTCACATAGCCGCTTCCGATGCTCCTTATTTCCACACGCTTCACGCACGACTATGTCAGCGCCACCTGCGCGACTGTAGCGCCGCCCTTTTCGGGCCGAATTTGAAAAATCTCGTCCGATTTCTTAACACTCGGCCGCCCTGAGTTTCGCTCCTCCTCGAGCGGCTGGTTCGGGCATATCGGCCCCAACTCGTGTTACTGCTCGGCTGATTCCGGTTCCTGACGTCTCTCCCTCTCCGTTCCTGAGTCGTCGACTTCGCTGACCATATCTGAGTCCTCGAATTCTTCTTTAAACGGTCTCCGCCGTTTTAATTGGCTCGCATGGGCTGTGGAAACGTAATGCTTCCCCGGTCGCTCATCTCGCATCGACGCTATGCTAAAGGTGTCTCCAGGTAGGATCTCGATGACTCGCAATGGCCCGCGATACTTGGGCTGCAGCTTTGCGGACTCCCCTTGAGCCTGCGCAACGGCTCGCATGTAGACGACGTCCTCAGCTAGGAAGTCGTGGGTACATAAGCGTCCTCGGTCGAACCGACGCTTCATGTTGATCTGGGCCGCCTCAATCGACCTCCTTGCTTCGTCTTGCAACTCGTCCGGCCGCGCATAAGTCGTGTCGACGTCCGTTGACACCGCTCGAGCTCCTCCTTTTCCGCGACGAGGTACGTAACCGTAAACCAATTCGAACGGGCTTCTTCCGGTGGTCGCGTTGGCCATTTCCTTCAAATCGCCTTGGATTTTCGGGAGCCGGCTGTCCCAGGTCGTCCCATCCTCCGCCTCCAGATTGGCCCGGATGGCTGGGATCAGAGCGGCTTCAGCCTCTCCACGAGGCCGTCCGCTTGCGGATGCCTCGGCGAATTCAGGGTGTGATGGATTCCGTGGTCCTTGCACAGATTCTCGAACGTTTTGGCCGTAAAACAAGCTCCTCTGTCCGAGATGATCCGATCCGGTGTCCCATACTGGTTGATGAAGTCCGCGAAGTGCCGAACCACTCCGGCTGCTCGCATGTCCCTCACCGCCCGAAGAACTGCAAATTTTGTGAGGTTATCTACAAAAGCTAAGACGTATTTGTTCCCCTTTCGACTCATCACAAAAAATGGCCCAAGATGATCGACACGTACGTTTTCGAATAGACGCCTTTCTGGCGTAATCGGGTGGAGTTGGCCAGCTTGCCTCCCCGGTTTCGTCTTCCCTGTCAGGCACGTTAGACAGTTTTGGAGCTCGCTGTTGACGTACGCCCTCAATTTCGGGAAATGATAATGCTCCAGCATCCTCCTCGCCGTCCGTTCCGCGTCCTGATGGCTCTTTAAATCATGGAATTGGATGGTCAGGCTGTTTTGCATCCATCTCGGAACTGCGTACAAGAGCTTCCCTTCTTGTTTTTTGTATACGATGCCTCCTCGCAACCGATACTCCTGGACTTGCCCCGCTTCATCCCGTGTAAAATCGCTTGCTGCCTTCTGGAGGATCCTCTTTTTTGTTGGCTGAGCCCGTCGTTCGCTTAGTACAACACGATTTGATTCTCTTCCGTGTGGAGTGACAGGATCGGTATATCGCCCTCGTTCTCTCCCGATGTAGTTGGCGCTCTGCTTATCGCGTCGACGTGCGGCATTCTCGTCCCCGGCCGATGCACGATGCGATACTCGAACTCACTGAGCAGATCGTTCCACCGGATAACCTGTGGGTTTAATGATTTTTGCGTGCTGAGGTAGCGTAGAGCCTGGTAATCCGTGACCACCACGAACAGGATGTTCGCCAGCATAGCTCGGAGTCGAGTTACGGTCCACAACACGGCCAGCAGTTCGAGTTTGCTGTTGTGGTCGCGACTTTTGGGCTCACTCGTCCTTCGGCTCACAGCATAAACTAAATGCCATTTTCCCTCACAATCCCGCTGCATCAGCATCCCTGCCAGTCCTGACGCTGTTGCATCCGTATGACCCTCCGTCTCTGCCCGCGGGTTAAACGTCTGCAATACCGGGGGTTGGGCCAGACTCGCCTTCAACCGGTCGATCGCCATCTGCTGTTCCTCGCTCCACATGAACGCTGTCTCCGCCTTGTGCCGCCGATGGAGCGGCTCAGCCACCTGCGCGAATCGGGGAATGAACCTCCGGAAATAACTGGTCAGTCCCAGGAACCGACGGACCTCGTGCACGTTTTGTGGTTTCGGTATGTCACGAATTGCAGCCACCTTCATCCGGCCAGGTTCGATGCCTTGGTAGGAGAGCTCGTGACCCAAATACGATAACTGTCGGTACAGAAAACGGCATTTAGCCAGTTTAATGGTGAGGCCCGCCCGTCGAAGCGCCTCCAAGACCAAACGAAGTTTTGGCTTCGTATCCGTCCACCCTTGGCCGGGAATGAGTATATCGTCGAGATAGAACATCGCCACGTCATCCCTCAGTGGCCCCAAGGCTTTCTGCATAGCGTTTCCGAAGTACGCTGGACCATTAATCGACCCGAATATCATGCGGGTGAATTCAACGGTTTCCTCCGGCGTAATGATAGCCGTTTTTGCTCGGGCTTCCTTGGTCAGCGGGATCTGGAGATATCCGTGAGTCAGATCCAAAACCGTGAACACTTGGCTATCCCGGATCTGCATTAGGTGGTCATCGATGTTCGGTAACGGGAAATGGACTCTGTCGGTGATGGCGTTTAGCTTGCCGAAATCCACGCACAATCGACTTTCTTCGGACTTCGCCACCTCACCTGTTGCTTGCGGCTGATTGATCGTCAGTAGTCCCGCGAGAAGTTGCAGCACAACATCGTGGAAGTCGGTCGGTGACGCTTGCCTTAACGCATTGAGTAACGGCGGACTCGTATGCCCCTCGATCACCGACGACTGCTCGCGCAGTACAGTCCGCCCCTCCGACGGGTCGCTCTCATCCGATAGTTTCTGAACAGGTACCTCACTCTCGGTCGGCTGAACAAATGGTGATGTCACGCTCGAAAGACCCATTGACGGCTCTATGCTGTCTCCTCTCACCTCGTGGCTGACCGGCGTCGATCGGCCGTCATCTTGTGGCCCGCTCCGACTTTCCGGATCCGAACGTCCCCGACCCTTCCCGAACTCTGACGAGTGGTTCAACAGCATATTCAGAAGCACGAACTTTTCAAATTCTCCCGCGTTCACCAATTGCCGCACTCCGAGTAATTTCGACACTTTTTCTTTGTTGATGGCGCGTTTCTTTTTTCTTTTACGGATCCTTTTGATCCCAGTCTTTCACGGATCCTTTTTATCCTACTTCTGAATGTTAAATTGTCTAGTTCTATTATGTGAGAGTACGGGAATGAACGAGGGTCTTCCAACGGTTGTCGCGCTCGCGCACACTGATTTACTTGAACACTGATAGCCTTCGTTTATTTATCAACAGATATATATATATAGACTTAAGAGAAATAATTTAAATAGCTTAACAAAAAGAACGATGAATAATATTTGAGTCTCTACTGGGTTGCCTTGTGTCCAACACGAGGCTGAACCCTCACCACGAGGATTCGTGATGGTCGCCCTCACGCTCCACGCGACCGGTTACTTCACAAATGTTACACACGTGCGTGATTATCGACGTCGCGATCACGCAGAAGGAGGATAGCGTCCCCTCTCGCTCACATGGCCGCTTCGGATGGTCCTTCTTTAGACGCGCTCCTCGCACGACTACGTCAGCGCCACCTGCGCGACTGTTGCGCCGCCCTTATCGCGCCGAATTTGAAAAATCTCGTCCAATTTCTTAACATTTTGTTCTTTCGTAATCTTCTCTGCATACCCATATTCAAATCATTTGCTACCACCATCTCTTCAATGGTAAAGCTATGCAGAATGCGGCGTGTAAACTCCACAGCTTCATGGCAATCAGAGCGTAAGACGGACCATCTAATTGAAGTTCTCATGGATTGGTAGAGGGGCAGGGATTCTCCAAATATGGCGGCCTGGATTGCCATCAGGAAATCAATGATGTCGTGAATATCAGCACCATCAAACATCGCCGCCGATTTCTCCGATGCACTCCAGGCTTTCATGAATGTTTCAAACAATTGCATATTTTTCCTGTAGTGGACCGTCACAATATTCAATAATAATTTGGATATTGCAGTCGAGCGGAGGCGAATGACCTCTATGGAACTTACAAAAGGTGTGTTATGCGCCACCGCCCGGAGTACTGTAAGCGCATAACAATATGCTGCGGTCCGGTGGAATGGATCAACTCGCCATGTGCACTTAAAGAAGGGTTATTGCTAAAAAATATCTTTCCAAAAATTTCGTAACGTAATTTCCTGTTACTCACGGTAGTAGCGGCATTTGCTTCGCTCGGCTCATCGGACCTACGTTCAGGGACGGATTCTACGTCGGTCTCATATTCAGCAGTGGAAGCAGTTAGAGCCTGAAACGCCATAACAAAAGTTCGGTACGCCCTACGTAGAGTCTACCTCCAGGGGTTAAAGTTGAAAAAGTAATTATTCAAAAATTTCGTAACGTAATTTTCTGTTGTTCACGCTATCGGCATTTGCCGTGTCCATTGGTTCTAACTGGGGATGTACATTACGCTCATTATTGATACAGCCAGAAGTTGAAGCCTGAAACGCCATAACAAGAGTTCAGTAAAAATTAACTGATCCGGTGGCCGTGCGGGCTAAGGCCCGGCTGGCGGGCAGCGGATCGGTAGGTCCCGGGTTCAAATCCCGATAGCGGCATAGCAGCCGGATCGCGCGTAAAGTCGACCCCCACTCTAGGATCTTACGCGCCCGTCATACAAGCATAGGAGCGCGTGTCCGTGAGCGAGTGACGCTCGGAGAGCTTCGGGAAGAATTGAGCGCGCTCGAAGCGTCCCGACCGCGCCTTCGGCAGCTACACCAATACATGGACGATGAGCCTTCGAGGGAAAAAGCAATCTGACGATGAGCACGACTCGCGCGTGACGTCACCCGACGGCACGCGCGCGACTTTTGAATTATTCGAATGCTTATTTAGCTCTTCATTCATACATTCGTTTTTGTTATCATTCAATGTATACAAAAAATGTATCACACACCCCAATCGCTCATTTTATTAGTTTGTACATTCATTTGTGTATAAAAATACATCGAAATTACAACTTATTTGTAAAAATTTGTTTGCACTTCACTCGCACCCATCCCTGTGCCAAATAAATATTAATGCATAAGGGTAAGCGGAACTATATTTACATTCCCATTATTATATTCATTAAGATAGAGTTTCACCAAGCGATAAAGTATTATCCCCAAAAACAAATAAATTATCAATCCAGCCGCGAAAAACAAGTAGAAGAAAGTGCACACATACAACAATGGATCATATGGTCCCGTTCGTAGCGTTCCTGGTTTCGGTTCGTAGGGACGCGGGATCCATTCCCGCGCTAAATACTTTTTTTTAATCATTACTATTAATTCTTTTTTTATTACTTATTTTTTATTATCATCATTATTTTTATCGGTTAACTTTTAGGGCAGAAAACTGATCGCGCACTCTGACCGCTGACTAATTCTAAATTCACGAACAAACTAACAACATAAGTAGTCAGAGTGTGCGGTACATTTTTCGATCCGAAAAGGTAACCAATTGAAAGAATGATGATAACTAATAAAAAATAAGTAATAAAAAAAAAATTAATAGTAATGATTAAAAAAAAGTATTCAGCGCGGGAAACCATCCCGCGCCCCTGCGAACCGTAATCAAGAACGCTACGATCAGGACCATATGATCGATTGTAGTATATGTGCACTTTCTGCTACTTCCTTTTCGCGGCTGGATGGATGGTTTACTTGTTGTTGGGGATAATGCTTTATCGCTTGATGAAACTCTATGTTAATGAATATGATAATAGGAATACAAATATAGTTCCGCTTACATTTATGCATTAATATTTATTTGTCACAGGGATGGGTGCAAGTGACACGCAAACAATTCTTTACAAATAAGTTGTAATTTCGATTTATTTTTATACACAAATGAACGTACAAACTAATAAAATGAGCGATTGGAGTGTTTGATACATTTTTTGTATACATTGAATGATGCAAAAACGAATGCATGTATGAAGAGCTAAATAAGCATTCGAATAATTCAAAAGTCACGCGCGTGCCGTCGGGTGAAGTCACGCGCGAGTCGTGCTCATCGTCAGATTGCTTTTTCCCTCGTAGCCGTCGTTTCGACTTGGTCGCACACGAACGTGCTCAGCGTCCATGCATTGGCGTAGTTGCTGAAGGCGCGGTCGAGACGCTTCGAGCACGCTCGATTCTTCCCGAAGCTCTCCGAGCGTCGCTCGCTCATGGACACGCACTCCTATGCTTGTGTAACTGGCGCGTAAGACCCTAGAGTGGGGGTCGACTTTACGCGCGATCTGGCTGCGTATGATGACATTTTTCGATGTAACTCGTTCCGCTGCTGGGAGGTGAACTTAGGACCGGCTGTACTCGCATAAGTTTTTCGCAGTTTCCCTATGCCCGTGCCAGAAATGGCACGGTGAATACGCTACAGAGGGGGTAAGTCAGGTGGGGAACAAGGTGGGGAAAGAACAGGAGGAAAACAAGGTGGTGGGCCGTAAAAACCTGGAAGGGTGTACGAGGTGGTAAAAAAAGAGTTCAGTAAAAATTAGAGGATGAAAAAATGAAAAATTTCAGCGGTTTTTCGAATGGCTGTATCTTCGTAAAAAATCGTCTTATCAGACTGAACACAAAAGCACTTTCAGGCTTGAAGTCTCCAGTTTCGAGATTTCATGATAAAGAAGTTTTCAAAGTCACGTGGATCGCGCAATCCTGAAGAATACAGTGGAAGAAAATTTTCCAAAATTTTATCGGATTTTCTTTCTGGTCCACAAACTTGAAAAATTTTTTTTAGATTACTATACTGATATGATCGAATACCTTGTTCTTCAGCTTTAATTTCCTTTTTCGTAAATCCCAATACGTCCATTTTTTGCTGAAATATTGAACTTCGAATGAAAAAGGGTCATTTTGTATTCGACCATTGATATCTCAGCAAGCAATGGACGCAGAGCAAATTAAGAGTGAGTTTCGGGAACTTAAATGAATACTCTATAAAGGTAAATTCTTCATTTCCCGAAAAAAAAATTTTTTTTTTTCCATTCGACACATCATTTTGTAAAAGCAGGAAAAATATGATTTTGTTGTATTTTTGGAAAATCACGGGCTACATTTAAATGATTGACGATACCATTAACTTGAAGCGGGCATTCGACAGTTCGATATACCCTCAAAAAACCCAAAAGGCTCAACTAAATGCATCGATCCGTTTTTTTTTTTGTTTCATTCGATCGAACTTTTAAAAACATTAAAGGATCACTTTCTTTGTTATCAAATGCTCATAATCTTAAACACAATAAAAAAATATTTTTTTGGTTTTTTACAATTTTTTTGATGAAAATGTTCAAATTAATTTTCAAAACAACATTTCCAAAAAATATTTCGAACAAAAATTTATGTTGGAAGAATTTTTCAGAAATTTGTCTTGCGTGCGTACGTGCGTGTGTATGTGTGTGTGTAAGTGTGTCCGCCTACGCAATCTTCAGGTGGTATACTTTGCGTAACGCTAATGGCGGCGGTGGTTGATTTTTACATGTAAGAAGATTAATTAAAAAAAAAAAAATTTTAATTTCTGTCACAAACATTTTTTTAAACATAACGATTTTTAATGATTTCATTCAAACAGTGATGAAAAAGCGAAATTTTTTTTTTTGTTGAAGATTATGAGTATTTGAGAACAAGGAAGTGATCATTGAACACGTTAAGCCCTACGGCGAATTTGCGTGCCTTTCCGTTCAGGCCACAATTAGCCGTCAGCAGGGCACTGCCCGTCGGCTGCCGGTCCGTAGCGACCGGCTTGGCGCTTGACGTGTTGATGTTTTTCATAAGGTTGATCGTATGAAACGAAATAACGGCTGAATGGATTCAGTTTTGAAACTTTTAGGGTTTTTTGTGGGTATATTGAACTGTGGAATGCACTCATCAAGGCAATGGTATCCTCAATAATTTCAATTTGACCGGTAATTTTGCAAAAAATACGTCGAAACGCTTTTTTCCGGATTTTCAAAAAGCATGCAGCTGTGGTGCCCGCGGAGTATGTGGAAGCTCGTTAGGCACAAAGGGAGTTTGCCTTTTACTGCACTGATCGATCGCAGCAATAACCAGTGTTTCAAAGGCGGGTAGGAAGGGCATTTTTTTCCAATAAGCGTAAAACTCCAACTCGTGATTTATATTAGGAACCAATGCATCGGTATTTCATACCGTGTGCATCAGCGACAATTTAGCTGCTACGTGCCAGTGGAAATTTCCACTAATTTCCCTGGACGACATTCCGCCCCCCTCGGGAAGGCGAAATTCCCAATTTCGGCGATTAACATCCGAACAGGTGGTTGTCTATAATTTTTTATTCGGTTGTCTCTCGGCTCGCAGTAATTGCGCGGTTGTTCTTCTCTTTGTTGTTCGTTTTGTTACGACATGATATCAACTCAATACATAAATTTCCCATTTGCTTGCAGCTATATTATTTTTGTGAAATTCATCATTTTCATGTTTCGGATCGCATATAATATTTTCTTCTTTTCCCTTCTTCTTTTTTTTATGTTGAGCGCGTACGAGGCGCAATGCGAGCAAACGTGACTCGCGGATAACTCGGATCAGCTGTTGCTTTGCGTTTTGTAGCTTGCGGGCATTCCGCTGCTGATTCGGCAAGGCCGCTTAGTGTTGACGTCACTAAAGGTGTTTGACATTGTATAATATTGTAAATAACACATGTGATGATTATTCCAATAGGAATTAATCCAGTGATTAAAGCAGAATTTCCTATGATGTGATTTTGCATTGTCATGTAGTCTTCATTGTTGTTTAATTTTGTTTTTAATACTTTTATTCGGTCACCAATTTTGTGTACTTCATAAGGACTATGAATCACGGTATGCGGAATTTTTTCCAGTAATAATGGATGATATATTTCGTTTTCTACATTAAGAAACGACAAATTGAACGAAGGTAGAAATTGAAACGTTTATTCTTGGATAGATTGTTCAAAATTTTCGACCTTAAAATCTAGGGAGGTGACACAACTGTTGTGCCCGCGGAGTATGTGGAGGCTCGTTAGGCACAAAGGGATTGTTTTGCCTTTTACTGCAGTGATTGATGGCAAGGACCAGTGTTTCAAAGGCGGG
>JAPYZJ010006064.1:10479-21032 GCA_030522765.1 Ophioninae sp. B BG-2022a | reverse complement strand
TAATGGCGTTGGATTCGTATCGATATCTCGTATAGTTTTCCCGGAAAGTCCACTTGAAAAACCGCAAAAAAAGAGGCAAAGGGGTATGTATGGAAAAATCGGCAAAAATCGATGGTCCAACTTTGAAATTCTGCCAAAAATCGAAAAATCCTCGGATTTCAATTATTAAAAAAGCATTTTAAAGAGAAAATCATAACGAAGAGATTGAGCACAGAGTGGAGTGCCAAATCCTGAAGGCAAAAAAGTTATCGATGATTGAGTGAACAAACTTTTTTTGCCCGAAAATCCAAAAAAATTTCGGATTTTAAATATTTTTTTTAATGGTCTATTTTGATGTAATTTGATCCCCTGGGCATGAATCTACAATTTATTTCGTCGAAAACCCCAAATTTTCATGAAAACATCGTGTTTCTAGAAGTTTTTTACGATATTTTCATGAAAATTTTGGGTTTCCGAGGAAATAAATTGCAGATTCGTACCCAGGGGATCAAATTACATGGAAAGGGACTAGTGAAAAAAATAATTTAATAACCAAAATTTTTTTCGATTTTTACGCAAAATTACTTTTTTCACTAAATCATCGATAACTTTTTTGTCTTTCGGATTTGGCACTCTACTTTGTTCTCAATCTCTTTATTATGATTTTCTCTTTAAAATGCTTTTTTATTTATTGAAATCCAATGATTTTTCGATTTTTGGCAGAATTTTAAAGTCGGATCATCGATTTTTGCCAATTTTTCCATACATACCCCTTTGCCTCTTTTTTTGCGGTTTTTCGAGCGGACTTTCCGGGAAAACTATACGAGATATCGATACGAATCCAACGCCATTATTTAAGTCGAGCAAAAACCTTTTCCAAACCCACCAAATAAATCTCCGTAGCTAATAAGAAGCTCACCCTACGACCTTTTGAAATTTCGTGATTTTAGCGATTTCGGAAAAGTGGCCGGGAAAGTCGCAAAATATTTTTTTCTGTTTTTAAACTCTTAAAAGGGTTTATTTAATCGGAAATTTTCCGCTGATTACGAATATGCCCGAGTTTTTGCTGGAAGCGCAAAATTAGACTGGGAAAATGCGAAAAACCTTTTGAGAATATTTTTTCGACATTTTTTCCTATATATTCATTTATTATTTTCCTATATATTATTTCATATATATATATATACAAAATACATTTTTAGCAAGCTGGAAATCTTGACGGATTCAACTCCGTTGTTACGATTGGGTCGGAGTGTCCATTGCGTGTACTCGTAGATCCGTGAATTCAGGCTCTTCACCTAAGTGGCGAGAGAAAGCACTCGTCCCGCGACTCGAGACGCGAGAGGGTTGAGAAGTGCAAAAGTATTAAGGCTCTGATGATTCGCGTAGAAAATGGCGCGTTATCCACGAGGCCTTCAACGCTAATAGGATGTATTCGTTGATGACGTTTTTCCTCATAATCCAGGGAATCGGTATTTTTGTCCTCGAAAAATAGAATTTCTGATTTCGGTCGTACTAGCCGTGAATAAAATTCAGATTGATCAATAATTTTTATTATTTCGTTGGAACATCGTTAATTTTAATATTCATTTTTAGCAAAAACGAGACAAAATGTTAAATAGCATTGTAACAGTTTTGATTAAAAATCTAGCGTGAAGAAGCTGAACGAGAAGATCCTTTTGCGAATTTGCGAAATTTCTCATTGGATGTGACTCTTGACTTGGAAGGTAGAACCTCCTTAATTGCTTCTTTGCCACGAGAATCCCAGAATTTTCGACTGCGATTCGTCACTGAGCCCCTTCACCTCTCGCTCGGAGGATCTCCTTCCAGGAGGGGATTTTAGTGTCATCCGTGTCGAAACAGCGGAGCGAGTCCTTTCGAGTATCCGATCTAGGTGCATTTCTCTCTCCCTCTTTCTCCATTTCTCTCTATCTCTAATCGACGTTCTCCAGGGTGGATCTCCATCGCGTTCCTTCGAGTAATTTAATGTCTTCCCGTTCCACATCCGTTTTTCGTCGTCTCTTTGGCAATAGAAAACGAAAGGGCGGTGCTACGAGTCTAGGATCGAGGTATTTCGGGTTCGTTGGCCCGCTGGCCAAACTCGACAAACCACCGACCACCATGACGATCAGAGCTCCCAGTAGGGTGTAATAAGCGAAGGAAATACGAAAGGGAACGAAATTCGATGACTCGTTCTCATCGACAGGATGAACGCTGCAAAATTCACACGTTCAAAACTACAATCATTCTTCCAAGTTGAAATTCATTGGTGATTTGGAAAATCCCATTTATAACAGCGATGGAAATATTGATGTAGGATAAATCAAATGACTAATGCTGATGGATAGGTACACTTTGTCCGGAAACGTCAACACGAGCCGTTTAGCAAATACTATTTACTCGTGCATCGTTGCCCATACCTCGAATGAATCTGATTAATCCGTGTCTGATGGTAATCCAGGTTGGGTGAGCAACTATTGGTCGAGAGTCCTAGTTCGTACGTTCTTGTGCCATTTCTGAGCTTCGCTAGGAAGGAGCCACCCCCGATCCATACGAGAATACCGAGACTCGTGAATGCTCCAATGATGGTCCCCTTTGGAGCCAAAAGACCAGTTAAAATTGAATAACACGCTGTTACGACCTAACCATTGGCTTCCATCTGGCTCAGCTTAATACTCAGATCCAAGCGAAAGAGGGATACCGAGAGATCGAGGAGTCGTAAAAAATAAGGGATGAATTTTGATGCTAGTATCAGAGTTGAGAAATGGGTTGAGAGTACACCTATGGGAATTCCCAGATATTACCCACCCCCATGAGGGACGAGTTTCCTCATCAGGCTCCCGTCAACGCGTTCTGCGGCTTCGATGTAACTCCAGCTAACCGTTAATTAATCTCCATTTACTGCTATAACTTGGTCCGTTCAATGTTCCGTTGATTAAATTATACCTCGAGCAAGGACATCGAGAGACGAGCCTCTAACGTACGATGATCAGTGCAGTCAAATTACCGGAACCCCCTAGTGGGGACTGAGCAGTTTGGGTAGGGTCAACAAACAGGCCCTGGGTCAATGATCAAACTGTTGATGCGAGAATGGGGTCGATTCAAGGTCACTCATTGTTTCTATAGATTTCTCTTCGCTCAGAGTTTCAATGTTTCCCCAATTATCTACTCGTTCGTCAAGGTTGCTTTCGGAGTTATCATTGGTCTTACAAGGTCAAGGTGATTTTCTCTGCATTGGGCCTTACCTTCTCATTGGCCCAGGGAAACGTCATTCCTATGGTGTAGATTCCTAGCAGGGCTCCCAATGTCACTCCGTTTAGGGTCAGCGTTACCTTGTTGGGATCAAAAAATGAAAAATACAGGATTATACGAATAGGTGTCTTCACCTATTTGTAATGGCAAACCGGGGCAGCAATTTCTTCCAGGGTCAGGTACGGTTGTGAGTGCAGCCTTATACTCGTTGCAACGATTAATTCCGGTTATTACAATTTGTTCGGTACGGAGGTTGGATTACACGCTGAGGAGGAAGAAAATTCAAAATGGACGGCAAGAGAGAGAGAGAGAAAGACGAATTCGCACGCGAGGAGAATTTGCACCAGCCAGTAGATTATACCCGCCGATTACAATGTGTGTGCGCGTGTGTGCACGAGACGACGGTTATCTCAATGCAAATTAGGAAGGTAAAAGGGCGGCTGAGGGAGAAGTCGGAAAGTACGAGGGTGCCTCTCGGGCAAGCGGGACGTCGTTATTTTCAACACCCTTCCTCTCGCTCCAATTCTCACGCGTCGGAATAAAGCTCTTGCTGTCTTCTGATGTACAGTCTTGGTGCATATCATACACCAAGCTGCGTATCTCTTGGACCAAGGAAAATTAATTCCCCACTCGTTTGACTTTTCAACGTGGGAATTACGATGAGGAAAGTAGTAAAAGATGATCGCACAGAGGAGAAAAGAAACCATGGAAACGTATACCTGTATTATTTCACCCATTTTGTCAACGATGAAGGTCATGAGGAGCGCCACTAAACCGATCAACATCGTTGTCAATTTGACACTCGTGCGCGGATTCAATCTCAATGGGGACCTCAATTTCGCGATGAATTCGTCGAAGACAATACCGGACAGCGCATTCATCGCCGCGGAGAGCGAACTGGTAAACAATTAAAAACAGACGATTATGCACACTGAACGAATACGACCCGGACGTTGCGTCGTTTTGCTTCCCAACGACTGTTTACCATTTTTATTGTCACGCGAATAAACGGTTTATCAAACGTTAACTATGAACGAATCGTTCGATCGGGTGACATTTTGGTAACAATGCTTCCTATTTCCCCTTTCCAGAAGTCCAAGTGTTTATTGACAAAGTTCACAACCCTATATGTGAATGGAACCCTCTCTTTTTTTTATTTGGAACAGCTTGTTTTTTATGATGAAATAACAGTTGTTCGAGTTGAATGCGCTTGAAGTTTGTTCAGCTATAACGTCCGTTTAACTCGGAAAAAAAGAGGATTTTGCTCCGATGAACGGGTGCTAACGAGTCAACTGTAAATTTATGCGTATGTTGAAAAAAAATACCTAGTAGGAATGGGTACGAAAGAATTTACATGTGACCCAAACGGTACATTTTTTTTTCTGTTTTTATCAGTGCCTTAATTGAAAAGTCGTTCCAATAACTCCGATCAAAAGTTTCGAAAGACGAGAAGACTGTCGCATCTTCGGTTCATTAAAGTCTTGCGAACACGTCGAGTCGATCGGAGCTCGGATTTTCTTCCACCGGCGTTCCCATTCGGCGTTCAGACAACGCCCTCCTTGTTATGAATTTCCTCCCTCGGCTGATTATATATACAAACTAATGCACACAAGTATAGTTCTTCAAAGCTGTGCCTTTTGCCGTCGACTTGCGTATTGACATATCAAATTATTAGCAGCGAGAAGGCAAGAGGAAAGCGAGTGATGCCGAAGAAGCTGAAGAAGAAGGGGGGGAGGAAGAAGAAGAAGAAGAAGAGATATTAGGTGAATAATTTATAAGACACGCCTTAACCCGGGCTGTAATAAGTCGCCCAACGTAATTCATCTTTTCGTATCCTCTTCCCGAGACTTTCATCCGGCGCCAACGTACACACGTACCTCAACCCTGTTAAACGTCAAACCTTCGCAACTCTCTTTGAGGGAAACACCCATCAGTTATTTACTCAATTTTTCTCACTCAGCTTCGTCGTAATATTTCAAGAGTAATGAATCATTCTACCCCGACGTTTATGGATTACTCCGTTTGGTTAACGGACACGATGAAGATTTCGATGATTTTTTTATACCGAAATTTCCAATCTTATTAATCTCGCATAAGGGGAATCGTGAGGTACAGGTCTTTTTTTTCGAAAGCTTGAAGTCATTTGCGTCTTTTTTATGTCAACATTCCCGTCAGCGTATATTAACGTATTTCTGGAAGAAGCTTGCCCGCGGAGAATCGTACGAGTTTTTAAGGAAGCGAGGTGTGAGTTATCAATATAGTCACTGTGTCCGTTCGGCGTCCATCAACGAATGTCTCGCATTCGTGGCACCGTGGAACTCTTATATACTGCGCTCGGACGTGCAGGAGATGCGTTGATTGGCCACGCGTCGAGCGGAGTTGAGAACCACTGGCACGGAGTGGGGGAACCTCCTCGGAGTGGGGGAAACGGTTGGGACTGGTCAGGGGCGTTCGATGCATCGCGCTCGAAACTTTTCGAGCGGAAACTTTTCATTGAAAATCTAAGTTTAACCCTCTGGTGAACACTTGGGTCACCAATGACACGACGGTACCCTAAAAGTAAAAGGTATTTTTCACCTTACTTTACGCATTCTGTTTTTTTGTTGAATAACTTTTTTTTCTGATGTGGATATCCTGTTTGTACTTGTGCATTTTTACTACGAATATTCTGGCGATTCCATTTTATTACTAAACTTTTAAAATGAATGCTGTTATTTATTTTTATAGAGGATAGCACTTTTGGGTCACTTGTGACCCAGGATGTGGCTCAACGTGGCAACAAAGTATGGTGTTGGTCAGAAGGATGAGTTTAGAAAATCGAAAATACAAATTTGCAATTTTATGTCGAAATAAAAAAAAAATTGAAATTAAAAAAAAACGAAATACAAAAATCGTTATTTGAGAAATCAGAATTTAATAAAATACAGAATTTAATAAAAATATTAATAAATCGAAAATCAAGAAAATGTGATTTTAAAAATTCAAAAATCGAAAATCAAGAAAACGTGATTTAAAAAATTCAAATAAAAATAAAAATTCACGAGTCCCGTGGAGATATTTCCGATAAAATATCGAAAGCAGAGACCGGAGTGGTATTCCTCGTCGGGACAAGCGAGGTAAATCAAGATGAGGGGAAATCCAAGTAGCACGCGAAAGCGAGAGTCACCGGACTTTCAAGCGTATTTTTCCTTCGTCTTGGAGCATCGAGGGGGTAGTAGCCCGGAGCCGGTCTACCGTGAATACGGGGATGTAGCTCTTGATGTATCGATTGGTATGTTAAACAATGCCCGCAACCGAGCGAGACTCACTATCCGGATATATTTGCTCGTTCAACCATGCGGAGCGACACCATAAACGACAACGCGCTGTCCTTTTCATTCTGTACACACGGGGTAATACGTTCGCACGGGAAAAAATATGTAGCGCAACAAATGGAAAAAGCATCCGGCATATCCATTCCCATAACCGTTCTTGTCTCTCCGTACACGCGTGATGGTAGGACTCGAGAGCTAATTTTTCTCGTATATCCCTCTTTTTTCATCATTTTCGATTAACCCTCCCCTCGTAAATATCGAATTGCGTATAAACGAGAATTTCAACGCGTTCGTTTTCCAACGCGAAAAATTATGAAACAGCTACAAATGCAACAATTATACAATGGCCCAAAATATTATAAAAGTACGAACTTTTTTTTTTAAATTAAACCGTTGTTGTTTAAAGTTTGTAAATTAAAGATCCAAATGGCCCAAATGTACCTGAGAGCTCCACTGAAGATCGCAGCAACGAAAAGTCCTGGCAATCCTGGAATATGGCCCACCGTATCCATGACGAAATAAGGCACCAACTGATCGTGCTTGTTCACTTGCTGAAACAACCGTTTCTAGTCACGACACCAAGTATCACGTGACAAACAACAGCGTGTTTGCCAATTCGATCTTCGAGAGCTTTGAGAAAAATTTGAGTAATTATGCAGAAGTCGATTTTTTTTGCCATAAATTAATTTTATTAGTCATCACAAGTGATATTTAGCCGGCGGAGGATGACATTTTTAATTCCATTTTAATTCCATTTAAATTTCATTTTAATTCCATTTTAATTCCATTTTTATTCCATTTTTGTTCCATTTTTGTTCCATTTTTATTTCATTTGAATTCTATTTTTATTCCATTTTTATTCCATTTTAATTCTATTTTAATTCCATTTTAATTCCGAAATATACCCAAATAACCCAAACAACATTAATTATTTCCATAAGTTATGAGGTTGTTTGGGTTTGTATGGGTATATTCTGATAGGCCCATTTCATAAATCACTCTACTCCTCACCGTCAGTTTAGGTGTCGAAATATACGAAAATGCCCTATTTTATTGCATTTTCCGCCAAACTTCAAAACCTCAAAACTTATGGAAATAATTAAAAATGTGAGCCTTCGCCAGCTAAATATTACTAGTGGTAACTAATTAAAGAAATTTATGGCAAAAACAAAATCTCCCGCCAAAATTGAGGCGGAGCCCTACTTCTGCATAATTACCAAAATTTTGTTCGTGGCGACAAATAATAACTTTTTCGATTGAATCAATTTTAGTTTGAATTTATTCGGCTTCGTCATTTCGCTACCTCCGTCACTTCCTCTCGAAATCCTCGCGTTCGCTTATTCTCCCCTTTCATTTTCCGGGGAGGCTACGGTCTCTTCGCCGGACAATAAACCCAATCCATTTTCCGCAAAACCTCAAGAGAATGTCAGAAACTAGGTGTATGCACGAGAGCGAGCGGAGGGTAGCGGGACGATGCGGAAGAAAATCCACGGCATTGGTATATACGTGAAGAGATTAACCGATGACTCACCCCATCGAGGACCGGATCGCAATCTCCGTATATCGTGTATATTATGAGGCCAGTAAACGTGCTCAATGTGGTCAGAAAAATAATCCCGGCGCAATACAGTACAACAGCTCTGCAATGTTTGTTACAATATATTTGTTATTTTATTTTTATATTTGTTTTAGGCTAACTTTCGATTTTAAGTTATTTTATTTGAAGGAAAGAATATTTGTTTTTTTAACAGTGTATAACAAATTCCTAAAGTTTTCACTGTTTGGTTATCGAGATATTCAGCGGTAAAAATATCAAGTTTAACATAACGTCATAGGGAGTTATAAAAAAAAAAACGATTTTGAATTTTAATAGAAATTTAATTTTAATAATAAATAAATTTTAATAGAAGAATTTCTATAAAAATTTCTATTTATTTAATTTTAATAATAAATAAATTTTAATAGAAGACAGCAATTCGTCTATCAATTCGACCCGATAAAATTTTCGAAAATTCCGAAACGTCGTTAACGGAATCCTCGAGTATCAACAATCCTATTCAGCTATATCTACCGAGTTTTATTGAAGCTATTTCTCGCGTTCCTATCACACGATACCGATTACGTAACATTACCAACCAGAATAAAACCGGAAGTTTATCGAAAGCTCATCACGAATTCAGATAGATTTCGGTGCCGACCCAAACGAATCTCAAAGAGGGTGTAAAATAGGCTTTTATTAAATGCAAAGTGCTTCTACACGACTCACGAGTCTTGGATCAGCTTATCGTAAATTTGAGAAAGCCTCGTATCGAGGGAAAGAGGGACTTCCTTGTGGAGTATGCCACAGAGGGCTGCACTGCCTCACGGCGTGTCGAATAATATGTGCAAGTACTGCCAAATCGATGTACTAAACGGGTTTAACGGGCCAGGAATAATTAGGGTGTTGGCGAAAAGCCGAGAGCTAGCCGCTCGCCTCGTCGGCCAACGCGTGCGCGCGCACTCGTGTACGTGTATTTCCGTGCACGTGTGTAGACGATAGACCAACACGTGCGAATCTCCCAATGCACACGGAGTATCTTACTCGCTCTATTTGCTCAAGTACGATGAGAGCAGAAGATGGAAAGAGGGAGAGGGGGAGGGGGGAGGGGGTTGGGGTTGAAGAGAGAGAAAGCAAAACTCCGCACCGGTGTAGGAGATTCAAAGTGGAAATCGTTTACTCGCACTTTCTGGCCCTTGCTCTAGGACTTCGTGAGGGTTCGGTACTACTAGTGGTATATAATATCACGAGAGTGAGCGTATACCCATTACACAGAGCTTGGACCAATTTACGCTCGAACAATTCACAGCTATTCGTCTCTTCGAGGGAATCAAATCCTGACTACCGTTAGATTTCAGCTTGCAGAAACGTCTACACGAGAATGAGTTTAGCTCGGGGCACGAAATGAATTAATTTTTTTTTGCATATTCATTATTTAGAGTCAAATATTTGTGGAGTAGGTAGATCGTCGCATTTCTAGGCGAAAAGTCCTTAGCGATATTTTTCTCCGATGTCCCGTTGCGTAGATATTGCATAATTAGTAACGACCAATGGTACGCACCGGGAGCGCGGAGTGGGGGAATCTTGCAGCGCCTTATTGGTCAATATTGATCGGTAAATATCTAAGCAACGGTACGTTGTAGAAAAAAATTGTAAAGGACTTTTAATCTTAGATTTTCGAAATGTTTCTACTCCCGACAATTGTGATGTGATTTTTCGACGGAAATGAAAAACCGGAAATGTAAAACTCGTTTTATACCGCGTTGCTTTCCGTTGGCTCGAAACAGCAACGTATCTTTGTACCGTGGTTGGATTGATGGCACTGTTAGCGACCCACAGACCGATGTTTCCCAGGGTCATGGTCCAGAAGCTCCGCGCAACGAAAGGACTCGGATTCATTCTGCAAAAAGAGTTCGCAAACTCGTCGGTCATCATTATACACCAAAGTCCAGTTGAACGTGTACATTACTAAATTAATATGCGTTTTTCCTGAGGTCTGTGGCTTTGAGGATACGTAGAAAATCGACATAGCCTCAAAAATTTTTGAAATCCGTTTTTTCATCAGCAGTTAAGGTTTTAATGAAAAATCGAGCATCAGCCTTTACAGAATTCATAAACGCAGAGGTCGATCCATTTATTTTACGATAATGTTACATCCTTGGAACATCTTCTACGAAGTATCTAGTCTACGTATAACAATACGAAGTTTTACAAAAAATACGAAGTATTACGAAAAATACGAAGTATTACGAAAATATAGTATTACGAAAAATACGAAGTATTAAGAAAATATAGTATTACGAAAAATACGAAGTATTACGAAAAATACGAAGTATTACGGAAATATAGTATTACGAAAAATACGAAGTATTACGAAAAATACGAAGTATTACGGAAATATAGTATTACGAAAAATACGAAGTATTACGAAAAAAACGAAGTATTACGGAAATATAGTATTACGAAAAATA
>JAPYZJ010006064.1:0-10456 GCA_030522765.1 Ophioninae sp. B BG-2022a | reverse complement strand
TATTACGGAAATATAGTATTACGAAAAATACGAAATATTACGAAAAATACGAAGTATTACGAAAAATACGAAGTATAACGAAAAATACGAAGTATTACGAAAAATACGAAGTATTACGAAAATTCGCAGTATTACGAAAAATACAGTATTACGAAAAATACAAAGTATTACGAAAACATAGTATTACGAAAAAATGAATGTTTAATATTCGCGTGGAAACTCAACTCGAATATGCGGATTCTGCCAGCCTCGTTGGCGGTTTCCCATATCCTGGATCCACCACCAGCGTTCCACGTGCCGATCGTGACCCAAGTGATGCACGAGCCCAACATAATGATCGCCTGCAGCACGTCCGTCCATACGATCCCCTTCAAACCTCCCTGTGACAACGCGGTGCAAATATCAATGCCTTTCGTCATTCGACAAACCCTCAATGGAGGCCCTGACGGCGAAAGGTTCTCTAGCCACGGGCTAGCCTACGCTCAAATGCACTAATTTTGTATTGGCAACCAATCGAAATAGCATTCGGATTGCACTTGAGGGTTTCAGTATTTTTATTCAAATTCGTACGCTGCGCTGTGGTAAATTAAACCTAAAGGCTTGCTTCGGGTTTGTTTGGGTTTGTTTGGGCTACTTGAAAAATAAAGAAGCACTCATTCGTCGTTTGTAAACAAATAAATGTGTGTAATAGGTACACAGATTATTTTTACTTTACTTTTACATTTTTTTGTTATTTTCACTTGAATAAGTTGTTTTCACTCAGTGAAAATAACTTAATTATAAGTGGTTTTTTATAAAGTTCACATACGGATTAAATAAATTTTTCACAAAGTTTAAATATAGAAGTGAAGTTTAAATACATTTTTAATGGAGTTTAAACACATTTTAAATGAAGTTTAAATACGTTTTGAATGAAGTTTAAATACATTTTAAATGAAGCTTAAATACATTTTAAATGAAGTTTAAATACATTTTAAATGGAGTTTAAATACATTTTTAATGAAGTTTAAATATAGTTGAAATAAAGTTTCAATAAAGTTCAAATATATAAATTTAGAAAATAACTAAATTATAAGTGTATTCAAAATTCATCAATTTATTATGTACTATCACAATTTACAATTACGGTATTTGCCTTCCACAGTTTTTACGATGATACCTTATCGATCATGAAAAATAATGCGGAAATGTATCTGTAAAGTGGAATAACAGGAAAATTAACGTCCGGGCCTAATCGATCCGTGAATCTCGATTCTGTATTCCAATCTCCAATTCTGCCTTATCTGCTTGCCTTACTTCTCTGGCTGAAACTTACTTCCGACTGAATAATATACCGCGCGTGCTCCAGCGAGTTTTGTTTAACTTGCAGATTTGAGGCGTTTCTCTCCCCCGACCCCCTGACGTTTCTCTTTTTCTCTTATTCTCGTAACTCGATGAAGGGATAACGGTATAGGGCAGATGAACCGATGGACAATGAGGAAATAAAAATGTGGTCAGATAACACTATTGTTGCATCCGAAAACAGAGACCCCCAAAACTTCCTTTTGCTGCGCCCTTTGGGGAAACTTTCCATCAAAGAACTTCCTCCAGAACCTTCCAACGGAGAACGCTCTTGCTTGAGCCCTCCGGGGCACTTTCCATTCAAGAACTTCTTCGGTAGGCCTCCAGGCCATTTTTTTTTTTTCATCGAAGAACTCTCTCGTTGAACCCTTCGGAGTATTCTGTCATTTTAAAAGTTCGCCGCTGAGTTCCATCGACAAATACTTCGATGAATCCTCATCCTGGTCCAGGCTTTTCCCCTCTTGAAATGAAACCTCCCCTCCCCCCCTGCCCTCGTTAAAAACCTTTCCAGGGCACACCAACTACTCTCGATCTGGAAGAATCAACAAAGGGGTTACAACATCTACCCTTATAATATCATAGATAAAATACAGATTCATCTCACCATTATCTTTTTTTCCCCTCATTATTGACTGTATATAATCCTCCTATAAACGTTTTCCGTTAATACGTTTCCTCGTTAAAAATGCAACTCCCCCTCGCCATCTCTGTGTTACTTTTAAGCAATGATGATTTATAATTTTTTCCTTTTTTTTAATTATGAAACATTTTGAATTATGAAATATTTTGAATTTTTTATTATGAAATATTTTTAATTATAAAATATTTTTCAATTATAAAATATTAAACATTAATTATGATATATTTTCAGTATTACTCCTGAAGGGCATAACGAACATCGACATAACCTCACAAATTGTCGAAATCCGTTTTCTCAGCGTCGATAAAGTTTACGGCAAAAAATCGAGCATCGGTCTTTGTAGAATTCATAGAGACAGAAATAGATGCTTGAATTTTACGATAAAAATGTTTCGTCCTTGAGAAATTGCGATTGAAATTGCGATCTCTCTCGCACTCTGTCACGTGGTACGTCTTCGACATGTCCTTAAATATGATGGAATGAAAAACCCATACAAACTTACCGGAAACGCACGTTCATACTTACTTCCGGTTGTGAAGGATAATCGCCGAATATACAATCATAATCCCTGATGAAAAAAAATCACACGACGGAAACACTTATGCAACCTCGATTAACAGTCACTAATAATTAAAATGACGAAGATAAAACTTGACCCAATGAACTTTGACATTTCAAGGTTGGGCACAAACATATCGTAGTTGGTAATATTTTTAAAACTTTTTCCACATGTTGCCAACTTCGTGTTGTTCACCATTAGGATCACCATCATGTACACACTTGCTGGCATTTCGATTCTGAACGAAAACATTTACGCGAGCTCTGTGCTGAAAAATTGGTGTGCTGGGAACACTCATGATATTCGGTGAAACACTCTGGAAACACGAAACGGTTGGGAAATATTTAAGAGAAAGTACACCACGTTGGAACCCGACATCTTGTCACGAGAAAAACGAATGTGCGAGCTTATAGCTGCTGCTTTCGATCTGTCAAAAAAACAAATTGTTCCGGAAGAATACCAGCGCGGTCGACGGACAATGGAAACCCCCAGTGTCGCCAGTGAAAAATTCGGTGAACTGAATTTTCATGATGGTCGATAATGTTTTGATTTTTTTTGGCACATGATTGCTACATTTGTCATTTTTTAAAATACCTGATCCTAGTCATTTTATTATAAAAGTAAATACAGCAAAACTCAAAATGCGTACTTTTTTACCTTTTGGTCATCGACGTTGGGAAAATGGCATAGGATCGTCAATAATTGACCATTTCTCACATTTTAACCATAAACTGTACGTTTTGTTCAAAATTTGAAAAAATGACGACCAGGAGGCTCTCCGGGCCAGTGTCCTAAATGCTCGTAAGAAATTTCATCCAAATCGGTTCATCCGTTTGGCTGAATAGTGATTTTGAAATTTTAAGGAAATCGAAGGCGTGCTCTCTATTCCCGTAAGAAGTAGGCATTACACGCATCGAAACTTTGACGCAGCTTCGACTCTAATCGACGCAGCTTGGATTGGAGTCGGTAACTCAAAATACCGAATTTGAATAGACCGAATTTTTTTTTTTTTTACATTGAGTAAACTCGACTTACCAGCATGGTGTAAAAGGTGCAAACGAAGCAAACGGTAGCACTAATCGCGTGTACATTTATCCCCGATACTGAAACATATCGAACGAGATAGACTCGAGGAAGGTCGTGTCAAGGTCAAGACCCGGACTCTAGGGACAGGAAGTTTTCTCCCTCTTTGATTACGGTGACCTCGACGGGCTTATGAAGAGCCGATTTCCTCCACATAGACTTATGAAAAAAGTTCATGAAATCTTTGCGTTCTCTTCGTCCCTCTTTTTTTGTTACTCTGGTCTTTTTCAATTCCGATTCTATTTTCAAGCAAACAATTATTTCTAACCTCCTTTCACTCCAAATTTATCCCGTGAACTTCCGATAAACTTATTAATTTCTTTGAATATTAATTAAATGTTTTAATTAATTTTAACTATTGAATAGAAATTGAAAATACCGTTAATTAATTGTTTCTTCAATTATTAAATTATTTTATTTGATTTAATGTTTATTATTTAATTAAAGAAACAACAAATATGTTATACGAGATCGGATAAGATTAAACGACAGTGTTTGGAAAGTGAAACAAGTGGTATAAAGAAACCGAGTAGGTGGAGTGAATAACATTGCAAACCTTACCACTAATAAGTAATAAATACAATGTGAAAAAAAACGTAAATTAGGTAAAAATGTCAACGTGGGACCTAATTTAAAAAAAAAATGTTCCACATTGTGAAAAAAGTTGATTAAGTCACTTACGAAGTGGGGATAATAATGTATACCTAAGTCGAGTGAATAAATCGATGTACCTTGACTGAAGGCTAAAGATGGCCCGTAGATGAGTATCGGTAGGAATAAAAGTGTATTGACGCCAAAAAGCACCGAACCGATCGCTCTCATCTTCTTGCCGAACCGCATTTCCAGATACTGAAACGAGCCATACGATCAAAGCCGATAAATCATTCCCTATATATTTCCCTATATTATTCGTATGTATTAAATAACATAGCAGAGAGAAGAATATGGTGGATGTTTGTGTACGTTCGAGGTCCTGGTGTAAGGGTAGGTCGTTGGTACCGGGGTGATCGTACTCTCCAGCCGGAAAGGAAAATCTCTAGAAAAGTCTTGGGCTCCGGAGTTGGAAAACGCAAGCGGCTGCGGAAACTTGGTCTGTAATTTATAAAGTAATGGCGACGTCGTCGCTGTCGTCGAGGAGTCTGAGAAGAGAGGGGAGCTCCAAAGTCGCTCGCGGAGTGAAGAAATATCCTTGGGCGTTTCGGCGCGAGGGAAAGGGTTGGAAAAGTGTGTAGGCGGACTTGGAAGGGTATAGGGCGGCGAGAAGGGGAAGGGGGGAAGAAAGCTTAAACGGGGGTGAGTAAGGGAACCGAAAGAACCGGATGAGTCCGAGTTAAATTATATATTTATATACCTAATATATATAAATAATTTTAATATATATATAAATCGTGACGTTGCGTCACAATCGCTCAGGCGTCGACGCTGGCTCACCCAAAACCCCTTAATTCCCCTTCCCCCACGCACTGTGAACCCCCTTTTTTTGGCGCTTTTTAGAATAAGTCGAAAATGTGTAGCCCAGCGACGCCCGAAAAACGATGTAAGTATAGAGTAAGCCCGGCCATCGACGACGCAGGAGTCCTCCACACCATCAATCGCCGCAGCAGCCCTCCCCTCCCCTCCCAGAATAGCCCTCCCTCCGCTCGAGAAGATCCAGGAAAGGAGTCAGCAACGTCCTTGGACCGGCCGCCAACGTCATTCTCCCACAGGGCATTTACAGCTTCTCTCCTCCCCACATCGAGCCGCAGTCACGCCGTGGAGAGTCCACCATCCCGCGGAGGCGCCCAGCCACCCGCCGTCAGTCCCCGACAGCCCAGGCCAAGCCAACGGCGCGAGGCTGCGTGAAAACCCGCCGTTCGAGCCTCAAACGAGTAAGAGACAGAGAGAGAGAGTCGCCCGTCGCCGGATCGAGTCCTCCAACGTCACGCTGCTGCCATCCATCGTCGTCCGGAGATGTCATCAATAGAGCGGAGCCCTATTCCCCCAAATCTCATTCTCGATAATTACCCGCCCTACCTTACCACGATATCGAGCGCGTTATCGATCGTCCCCAAAAATCATCATTGCACGCCCGGGAGGTCCTGCCCCCTCTCTAGACGCCCATGAACCCGTGCGGAACTTTCGCGAATTCAGTGAGCACGCGAAAAATAGGCAGTTAGCATCGAGCCACCAGCGAGAGCAAGCGGAATTTGAGCCATAGCGTTTTTCTTTGTAGTTCATAGAGCTCTTTTGAGTTATTTGATTTTCTTTGGAGTTCCCTTGAGTTTTCTTTCATTTGCCTTTATTTCTTTTTTATATTTTTTTTGCGTTTCTCTTTCTTTTTATTTTTGCGCGCGTGAGTGAGAGTGAGATAGTGAAATAGAGTGAGGACCTCCGGCCGTTTGAGTTTTCCTGGTCTCCACGATTTTGGGATTAGCTGAGAATCTACCCGGTAAGTTCCTCGTTTTTCTCATGACGCCCGCCGCCAATTTTTCCCGCAATATCTGGTTTTTTTTATATCGCGTCCCCCCACCCCCTTCAAGCCAAGCGATATTAATTGCGTGCGTGCAGAATAGCATTTCCCGTGCAGTGCGTGCCCCCGTGCCCCTCCCCGCGTCTCCCATAATCCCCCGTAAAATAGAGCTATCCTTTGCTCCACAAACTGAGCATTTTCCCATCACGTTTCCCCCTCCCACGTCCCCATGCCACGCGAAGTCCATCGTCCACCGGCTCGTCGAGTGCGATACTCGCCGCGCGCGCGAGCCCCGAGCCGACCGACTAGCGACCTTCGGCGAGGTAAACAAAGCCTTGCTTCGACTTCGAAGCAAGGCCAGCTCGTAATAAGAGCCCTTCGAGTTTATCATAGAGTCCGAAATAAAATTTCGGACTCTTCCGAAATTATTGGAGTTCTCCCGTGACTCCCCCCCTTCCCCCGCGTATTAGCGAATATTGAGAATTGCTCCTCAAAGGACGCTGGCGCCCAACCGAACCGTCGCACTTTTAACATTAAGTTTTGATTTGATATTATTAGCGCCTTTTAATTTTTTTTATTATTTTATTTTATTTTGGTTTTCCCCTTTTTCCCCTGCCGCGATTGCCGAGTTAGCCCCAACGTGCGCGAGTCGATCCCCTCGAGACTGACCCCTGGACTAAGTCCCACCCTCGCGCGTACGAGCCCTCCCTCCACCCCATTGTAATTGCGTTCCTTTTTTAAATTTTGTTAATTAATTATTGTTATTCTTTTGTATTCCGCGGCTTATTTTTTATTATTAAACATTGTTAATTTTCTTCATTTTCGGATTTTCTTTGGTTTTTTTAATTACATTTTTGAGCCCCCATTTCCCCGCTTCCCCCTTACCCTCCAATTTTGGTGACAGTGTAGCCAGCCAGGGAGGTCATAATATATATATAAATATATTCATTTATATATTTATATATTATATAGGCTATATTTATTCGGATATTAGGATATATTAATATTATAGGTTTATTGATATATCCTGTTTATCGATTATTATATTATTATATATATATTATATAACAATAATATATAATAATATAATTAAAATATATTAATAACCCTACAATATTAATATAGCCTAATATCCTAATAAATATATCCTACATAATATATAAATATATATAATTTAAATATACGTATATATATTTATGTAAAAAGAAAGAGAGAGAAAGGGCGCTGAGAAGGGGCAAGGGGAGGGGGAAGAATCCTTTAACAGGGGTGAGTCAGGGAACCGAAAGAACCGGATGAGTCTCGAGCGCGTCCAAGAGAGTGAAAGAGGAAGAGAGGAAAGAGGGAAAGCAGCGAAGATTCCTTTAGTAGGTGCAAAGGTGAGAAAGAAGCTCGCGAGAGTTTTGCAGAGTCGGAGTGACATCGTAAGCGGAAATTCTCCGAGGACTTTTTGTAGGGTTTCTCCTAATAAGGTAAGGTGCAGGTGGTCTATAACAGAGCGATCCTCGTGCCTAACGAAAATAAAAGAGGCACTCTTGGTGAACGACGGTAGGAAAAAACAAACCCAAACAAAAAGTTTCACGTTGGATATCTTTGCTACTAGCGTTTCTGACGAATCACCAGCATTACGAGTACTCGTGATAGGAAAGATTTGAAAAAGTCCACATGTTACGATTTATTGATAAGTTTTCGTATATCCAATATTTTGTTGGATAAAATTAAACTATATTTATGATTTATATTATTCGGGTTATGTAACATTCATTATGTGAGATTTGATTAAGTTTATTGGGGAAATTTAGTGATTTTTTGGTTGATTATTTATAATTTTTTTTAAATTATTTTTAAGGCACTATGATTTTTTAACTCGTAAGTAGTGAAATCGAATCGTTATAGTTTTAGGAATAAACATATGCAAGGCTGTGATTTATATTTTTGATATAAACAAGGCTGTATAAATAAATGCATAAATATCAATCAAATTAGCCACTCAATTGCTTCACCGGTTATATCGCGTTTCTGAGACCATGAAAAAAAAAACACTACTTGGGTGGAAAATTTGGCGATCGTCGTCGTTCGATATAAGCAGTCAAGAAGAGGGCGTGCAAAAACGTGATACGAATTTACCTGTTGAACCGTTGTGATTTTGAGAGACCAATAAACCGGAATGTAAATTTGTGTCGTAATCAGCCCGACGATCAGCATCGCAGGGCACATGAGCCAGTAAAGGGTCCCGTTCAGGTACACTTCGGTGGGTACCCCGATCAACGTTACCGCCGATATGTGGCTATGAATGAGCGAAAAGAAAAAAACACGATTTTCGAAATAACGTCGTAACGAGAATCGGCGGACGTAATTAAGGTACCTGACCCATGCAAGGCCCACCTTATTTGTTTTTAATTACAAAAAAAAACTATGATGGTTGAAATAAAGCAAAAATGGTTATTTAATAATTTATTCAATAATCAAGGTATTAATAATAATTTTGGTTCAGAAAACAATTTCGAATTTGAATGTACTGAAACTACAAATTTCGTAAATTTTTGGATTCGTTTGGGTTTGTTTGGGTGTGTTTAAAACCAAGGGTTTGAAATCAAACTAACGAACCCAAACACACCCAAACAAATTTCGTAAACATAAATCTCTCCCTAAAATCAATCCCTAAACCCTAAAATCAAGGGTTTTAAATCAAACTAACGAACCCAAACCAACCCAAACAAATTTCATAAACCTTTACGAAAATTGTAGTTTCGGATTATTGAAATTCGGAATTTTGAGCCGTCTGATCAATCGTAGTTCGGATTTCCTACCCCACCCAAAATTTCGGGGGTTTAAAATCTCGGGTTTGTTTAAAATCAACCTAACGAACCCAAACAAACCCAAACAAATTTCGTAAAGGTTTACGAAATTTGTTTGGGTTTGTTTGGATTTGAAAACACTTTGAAAACACTTTTTGTTTTCGAAAGTTTTGGTACGTCGAAATTGAAAAAACGTCTAATTGCGATTGCACGCTGCCTTCTATCGACTGCAAATTTGTTTGGGTTTGCCACACCCCAGCGGTTGCTATGGCTATTCCAGTCATTCAAAGTTAGACACTCGACGATCAGAGCTCATTCCTATTGACTTTCTAGTTTTGGATATTTAGAACGTGGGTTTTATTAAGCACTGGGCTTAACATGATTCAAGTATACCTTAATTACCGAAAACTGCTGGACGTACCTGGTGACGAGTGAAGCAGCAATTACGAGAAAACTCATCGTTTGGCCTCCAAGCATGTATTCCTGAAGGGTTTTGGGTTTGTTGCCGAAGCAACCGAAGTAGATGCCGATAGTTGAGGATGCGATCAGCATCGCTCCAAAAACGGAGTAATTAACGGCTCCGAAGTATCGGGCCTTGGTGGAAGAGTTCGTTGAATCGATCCTGTTGAAAAAAATGGTCTAAGAAGATTTTCAACGAAAACGAAAAAACGACAAAAAAAAACAAATTATATGTCGTCTCCTACGAATCGACCGGAAGGCCCAAATAATTAAGGTACCTGACCCATGTAAGGCCCACCTTATTTATTTTTAAGTACAAAAAAAACTATGAATGCTGAAATAAAACAAAAATATTGATTTAATCATTTATTGAATAATCAACGTATTAATAATAATTTTGGTTCAGAAAACAATTTCAAATTTGAATATTACCGAAACTACAAATTCCGTAAATTTTTGGATTCGTTTGGGTTTGTTTGGTTGTGTTTAAAACCGAGAGTTTAAAATCAAACTAACAAACCCAAACAAACCCAAACAAATTTCGTAAACCTCCGTGAGAGTGAAAGTGCGGTTACGAAGGTTGGGCAATGCTTCGTAAATCCACGTATCGACGAAGATCAAAGGAGACTCGGTAAATTCCTAATCGGATCGAGGAATAATAGTAAATTCCATCCTCAACGAAGAACGTTCCTCTGTCATTTGTCAGGTTGCGCGTGTTCATCAATTTTAATTAAGGCACGCTTTTTTCTCGCATTCCTTGCCGAAATCCGAGTCTCTCGGCGAGCTTTGTAAAGCTTCGCGCGCTCACGAGACTGAAGGGAGTGGGGGCGGAAGGGATCCTGAAAGGGATGAAAGAGAAGGGCGGGAATGCGAAAAAAAAAATGGGGGAGCCCAAGATAAGCGCTGACAATGCGTTGCCCGTTTGGATCCTTGGGTTGGGGTGGAAAAGCCCCGGCTGCTAAGCCGCATTATTTTGCGTCGCGGAAATGAAAATATCCGAGCAAAACGAAAAGTAATGCGCGACGACGTTGGCAACGGGACACGCCGTCGCCGTCCTCGTCGTCTTTCTCGTCCCGTATGTCCACCAAAATCATCTTTTTCTCCCTTTCCACCCTTTATTCGTACGTACA
>JAPYZJ010006063.1:0-11973 GCA_030522765.1 Ophioninae sp. B BG-2022a | reverse complement strand
TTTTTGTTTTTTTTTTTTCGTTTTTTTTCTTCAAATTTTTCATTGCGAGAGATTGGCAGAGAGAAATGGCGTGGCGTGCCGAAAAATATACAAAAAATTACAATGTTTAAGCAACAAGTACAGGATTCAATAAAATCGTAACAGAAAATACAATAATAATTGAAATAAAAAAAAAAAAAGAAATAATAATAATACGCCGAGTGCATTTCAGATACAGCAAACCGTAGTGAGAAATGATTTTTCATAACAGGCAGAGAGAGAGAGAGAGAGAGGGAGAGAGAAGAACCAACCTTACGTGAGCCGATTTGCCTCTCGATTCGGAATACGTAGTCGGGGGCTCGTGCGATCTCGCGGCTGAACTCGGACGCGACGAAAAACACGCCGGTTCCCTCGATTTTGCGTCCTTGGTGGCGAAGAGACTGAAGGAATCCTCGAGCAATTCGTGAAGCCTTCTTCTGGCTCGACCCACCGGACCAGAGGCGCTCGCTCGTTCTCCCACTTCCGTTTCCGAGGTGCCGCTTTCTGCGAGCACAATTTATATCTTTTTCGAGAAAAGGCTGTTTCGTGGGTACTTCCGGTATCGCGTACGACCCGACTCCGCAGAATCGGGTCGCTTCTACGAGTATTTTATCACGAGAGAAAATTTAGTCATTTTATGTCATTAATTTAGTCATAAGCATGGAAAGACAAGTGTCGCGCTTGAGATTAAAGAGTGACGCTTCGATATTCGTCAAGTTCCGACCTTCCACGGTCCTCTGTCGTCTGAGGTCCCAAACGATGGGTCCAACGACGCCGGGATCCTCGCGAACGCTCTTAGCTCTGATCAAACGTTCCTCGGGGCTTGCTCGATGATGGTACACGCCGTTAGCCCGCCTGTCCATTTCCGGTGTGTCGAGCTCAAGATCGAGATGCCTCACGATTACGGGTTCGAGGATCTTCGAGAGTGGTTCGACGCTCCTCATGCTGGGGAACAATTTGCACGAGGGCATCGAGAGATACGAATGAGGCGACGCGGTATCCTCCAATTTTCGTACGCGAAGGGCCTCTTCCGAAGATTCGAGGTTCTCCTCCTCGTTCGTCGCGCTCTCCATCGAGTCGGGAGTCTTCGGTTGATCCATCGCTTCAATTCTCGCTACTCTCCTTCGAGACGCTTTCCTTCAAACGGAAAAAAAAGTTCGAAATTATTGTCGCTATTAAACAGACGAAATAAAATAAATTTATCGTCGTTTTGAGAAAAATGTGGGATCCGATAGTTGCCTTGGTTTATCGAGGGAAATCGGGTAATCCTCGTTGTCCCAAGCCTTCGAGCTCTGCTCCCTTCGTAATTTGTCCTCGTCGTCGCTCGACAATTCTTGAATATCGTCCTCGAGGCTCTCCGGCGTGAGCGGAGTTATCGGTGATCGCGATTGACTTCCGGGTGTTTGTCTCTGACTGGTACCGTCCGTCTGCGACGAGAAAACGCACGAACCTCAACGTTACTTTTTCATAGGTACCCGCCATAAATCCGGGAATAACGGGGGAAGAGGCGGGATTCGTCTTTTACTCGTTACGTGAGAAGGGGCAATTTGTTATAATCGATATTGTCCCGACATCGGAAATTCGGAAGAGTGCGTTTCGTTTCGAGCGAATCGGGAATTACTTTGGCTCGTTGTTCATCCTCCACGCGTGTTTTTCAGCGAATTTCTTTTTCCTCGTATCTCGGCTTCCTTCGAAGAAGAAAAAAAATTTTTTTTTTTTTCCGTTTTCATTCGTTGCGTATTTTTCATTCATTTATTATTTCTTCCGTGAGCAAAGTTTGCCTCGTAAAAGTTTGAAGCTCGCATCGATTTTCTCATTATTAGAGAACATCACGAGGAGTATCCGTTACCTCGAGTTATCGAGAGTGCTGTCGTGACGCGTTTTCGAAAAACCGGGATGGTAAACTCGGAAGTCACGTATCCTCCACGAGACACGCGAGATCACATTTTGTCAAGAGTTGGTTCGTTCGAACGAAATTATTTATCGTGTTTACCAGAAGGTGGATGAACTTGGCGAAGCGGGGGCGCGTGTGTCTCCGTGGAAGTACGACGGGGACGTCGCGGCACGGCTAATTATTCTTCGTGCACTTGGAATTCTCAATAACGGCTGTTCAATTCGAAACTCGAAGTATACGAAATTTTCAAATTCTTGTAAATAAATTAAAAATTCCCGTGATTCATATTCTCGTCGTAACGATATTCGCAACGATTACTCTTGTCTTCGCATCGATTCAACGATGCGAAAGATTCGAATAAATTGGTTAGAATTTTTGAAAAACGAGAAAAGACTCACTCGAGCCTCGGTCTCGGACGTGTATCCGGTGTTGTCCATCCCGGGGGTGGTCGGCGTGTATCCCCGATCTCTTTTGAGGATACTCTCGACCGGTGGAGCCGAGACAGCGCTGTGAGCTCTCTTTCTCTTCGCGGCGATAATTAGCGCGGCAATAACGAGGGTAAGGAGAATAATCGCGGCTCCGGCCGCCCCGACGAGTAACCAGGCGTCGCGTTTCCTCGAGAGAGCCAAGGGACGAGTTTCCTTCAAATAAGCTGAAGGAGAAAAAAAAACTTTTTTTTTTAATGAATTTAACGTTTCTTGTGTGAAAGTTGGATTCGACGAGGCCTCACGTTCACTCTGGATGATAACCGGTACTCCGAGCTCCAGAGCGACCTCCTGGGGCGACAAGAGGGCCATGTCCTTGGCCGCTGTTTCCGCCGGGACTGGTTTACCGCCCAAGTGAACCGAATAAATCAGTCTCGTACTTCCGGTCTCCGTGAGGCTCGTGTTTTGCATTCGAACTTGCACGAGACCGACGTCGACCGAACGTAATTTCGATTTGCTGGAATTCGAGGATTCCGTCCGATCGCTCGACGAGGAAACGAGTTTGCTGGTATTCACTGGTCTCGAGTGCCTCGAGTGCTTTCTTTCTCTCGCGATTTTTCCCTCCTCGTCCATCGAATTTCCCGAGCTTGTCGATCTTCCCGGAGAATCGGTAGGCTCGTATCGACGACCTCTGGGACCGAGGATACTCGAAATTGCGAATCGCTCTTCCGCGCCGTTCGCCTCGGTCGGTTTACCGGTCGAAAACTTGATCGATAAAAAATCGGTATCGGCGCTCGGTCTCGACGATACTTCCGGAAGCGTCATTAATCCCGGGTTTACCGTCGAATCGATCACTCTCGATATTTTCACTCGTCTCATTCGCTTAGCCTCGATGTTTCTCGTTTCGACTGGATAGCCCGGCGAGCCTGCTAGACTTTCGTTTTTCGCCTCCTCGTTAGCCTGCAAATGTAAAACTGTAACTCGTAAAAGCCCCGCCAATCTGACGTTTTCGAGTCTCATTTCGAAGCTCGCTGTCTACGTTTGAAAAAAGATAGAAAGACTGACGTCGGTCGTGTTCGAACGGTCGAGGACGCTGCGACGATTTTCCCCGGGCATCCGATGTTTGACCGCGTCCCTCCGGAGTCTCGGATCGTTCGCCAAAAGACCCAAGTGACGTTGCTGCTGCCTCGAAAAAGCTGCCCGATACAATCGTGCCAGTCGCAATTCCACCTTTGACGGAACGCTCTCCCCGGATCGTAGGACCGTCAACAGCCAATACCTGCTCAAGCGCGTAATCCCACCTTCAATTTTCATCACCGATATTCCTCACTGATCGTGAATCCGGTGAGGATAATAGCGAAGGAGAAAAATTTGTTGAAGGACGTACCTCGGTCCGGGATCTTCGCCGACGAGGACACCGATGTCCCGATCCGTCTCGACGAGGGACGGTGTTGGATTTATGCAAGAAACACACGCTGAATCGTAAGCTCCCTCGGAGCTTGGAATTTCTTCGTCGGGTACGTAAACCGTCGCTGTATGATGAATCGTTCGGGTCTCGTAGAGATTCAAGGTTTGATCGGGATCGAGCCATGACGGGGCGTCCTCGGCACCCGTCCAGAAAAAATCTTGAAGATGGACTCTTCTCCCTGGCAGATGCTCGATCAGGACGATCTCGTCCTCTGGATTGGAAACGATTAATTTTAGGATTGCCGATAAGAAAATATATGTGTTTGCGAGAGCACGGGATAATCGTTGGTTCGTTGATAACTCTGGGCGGAATAATAGCCCGCGTTGAGTCTGCCATTATTCTCTCTCTCTCTCTTTCTCTCTCTCTCTCTCTCTCTCTCTCTCTCTCTCTCTCTTTCTCCGTCCCGCGAAATGGATCGTCGATGACAGTAAATGTCGAGTTTGTCATGGAGAATAGTGTAATTTAAACGAGGAACTCATCGCGAATTTCCGCTGGGACTACGGCACGCAACGGCAAAGTTTGTCGAACGATATTTTACTCATCGATGATACACCGCGCGCTTCTGTGTGCGCCTCTGTGCGTGCTCGATGTACACCAGCCCTGGATTCATTCGGTCATTGATCTATGAATTTTAAAAGAAAGTTTCGATCCCATGGAAACTTCATTTTTTATGATAAATCCAAGGGTCTCGATACATTTGCGAATAAATATTTTCGGCTTTCCTCCACCAAGTTTTTTCCTATAGAAAAGTCGTGCCGAAAAATTCGCTGTACTTTTTCCATTTAAATTGAATTTGTTTTCCCTTGACTTTTTTTTACGTTAATTTTATTTGCGAATATTTTCAAATTGGAGAAGTATTCAACGAACGAATAACTTCGAATATTTTCGAATTGGGGAAGTGATCGAAATGCAAGTTGAAGGATCACTGCAATACTGAGGGTGGAGAGATTGGTTCCAAATTATTTCAGATGATAAAACAGCATTTTTGCGACTCCCGATAAAGAGATCGATCGTTGCTCGTACAATTTTTATTCTCTTCTCTTTCGTCATCTGTTATTTGGCATGAGTGTCAGAACGGCCTGGTTGCACGGTCCGTTTGCGTTTCCGGCCCGGAAGTTTCCTAAGCCTCTCAGAAAAATGCTCGTTACAAATATACAACGACTCGTACACAATTTTTGCATTATTACTGTTGCTTCCCTTCTTGTCGAGTATCGACACGTTCGGTCAAAACGCGTCGATTTTTATTCTTCCATTTTTCTACTTTGTCTAAAATTTTTGTCACCTTTTATTGACTAAAGTGGAATTTTTGTCACCTTTGAATTACCAAATAGGCCGAGAGCTCAGGCAATTGTAATAAAGGCATTAAAAGTGGTTAATAAATATGTCTCGAAGTTGAAAACGCTATGTAAACCACGTTCTCTCCGTCTCTCTTTCGCGCTTCGTTTCCGACACCACGCCGTGGGCGGTATTTTTAGCGTTGGTGATTGCGGGTGTTAAATCGATAGAAAAGCGAAATAAATAAAGCTCGTCGTTTACGGACGCGTCTTCAAGTTTTTTTTTTTTTTTTTTTTCATCACGCTTCGGCATTTATTTGTATTATCCATACATTTTTTACGACTGCTTTTTTACAAGTCTCGTATTGACAAAAAGCAACGACTTTTATTTGATCGTTTAAAAAACACGATTACAAAATCACGAAATATTTTCCTTTATTTTTTTCGACCGAATGAAAAAGTATGCCAAGACCGCCGAAAAATGGTTACGAGGGTTCGAAATGTTGAAACGTTGGGGGCGAAGAGAGAAATGAAAATATATTACGACACGGTAAAGATACGTAGAGGATAGTCGCCGGTATGACGATTTTACGGATTTACGGAATCGCCGCATGACCACATGCCAACCGAGGCGCGTAAGCCTATAATATTGATTGTTCATAGGCCAACAGACACCTGCGAGCGGTTCATTCTATGTTTCGGTAGTACGAATTCTCGCTTCGCTTCCGTTCTCCGACAACTCTTCGACGCTCCCAGATACGGTTAAAAAATTTTCAAGAGCCGCGAGCTTCAATGTACTCTCTCCAATTCGTGTAAAAAACTGGTCGCGAAAAAAAACCCAAACAAACTAGTGCCGACTCGCGGCGTTTCGTTCGCCCGATCGCTGCGCCCCATGCGTGTAAACAAAAACACGACGAAAAAAATATGAGCATTCTCACCCTGTGGATAAAAAAAAACTTGGCTATCCGATAGTAAATTTCGACCATTTCGTACGTTGTTTTTTTTTTTTCAATATTTTTTTTTTTTCTCGCGAAATGAAACTCACCAGCCCCGGGTGGAAGAGCTCCTTGCACGAGACAAGTGGGTGACCGGACGAGTACGTTGATTGTTATTGCAGCGAGACAAACAGGCACCGCGCTACGAGGGACACTGCAAAGCATCGCGTTACGCGCGCACTTGCCTACTGAAGGGCGACGCGAGCGTGTCACGGGCCTCCCCTCCCTCGATCCTCCCTCGCTACTACGAGATAAGCCGGTGATAAGGTGACTGGAGGGGGAATAAAAGGTACGAGTTGATACGGTCGATGCACATGTTCGCGGTACACCAGGTGAATGAATTATGCATACTCGTACTACATAGGCACCCTGTACGTTGACTCATTGACAGACGAGTGCACGAATTGTTTCGACGTACTCTCAAAAAACTCTGCTTCCCTCGAATACCATACGTTATAGTTGAATTGTTTCTGCAAACTTTATTCGAACGAACGATGCACACTTCCGATCGAAATAATATATTCAATCATTTGTTTATGATAGATCTCAGGTTCCGGCGGGTTTTTCGAAAAGATAAATAAATCTTGAGAAACAATTACATCGTAACGGTGAAACTTTGCGAGATATACGAGTCGTTGAAATTTCCACGTGTAGGCGTGCAATAGCGGTTGCACCGCAAAATGAAATTTTTAAATAGCCCGTCTTCCGCGGCAACTGGCTACCGTAGTTCGAAACTCGACCGCCCGTTCCGCGTGGCGTCGCCGCACGACGATCGAGAAAATTGGGTTCTGTCACTATCGCTGTCGACGAACCCGTTAGGTTAACTTTCGCCACGGGTTCTCTCTGTTTGCTTCCGCGAGGATAATTCCACGAGTGTGAAAAAACCGAATAATCGTTATGGCGTGAGTAATTTATTGATTTTTCGTTTTTCCGACGTACGTCGCTTTTGAACAAACGAACTCGTTCGTTTCGCTTGGCGCATCAGAGCCTCGACTGCGTACATCGATAAACATATGTTGGAATTTCGTTGGCTCCATAGAAACGTCACAAAGATTATTCGTTGCTGTCTCGTTTCAGATCAAAAGTCACTTTCAAGATTACCCTCACGTCCGATCCGAAGCTGCCTTTTAAAGTGTAAGTAAACGGGCCGTGTTTATCCCCGACGCTCCGTCGTCCCAACGGGTCGAGCTATTACTCGTGTGTTTAGCGTTGAAAAATTGTCTTTGAATTCGGAACTGTCGCCCGAGAGCCACCCGTTCGCTCTGGCGATTCGACGCGCGACTCCCGAATCTTCTGGCTGGATAACGGGAGGCTCGAGTATTCGCGGCATTTTCGATATCGTCCGTGCTGAATTTGAAGTTAACATCGGCGAAAGAGTGGATTTTCGGGTACTTCAGGATTCGTTTACTGTTGGCACAGATGAATCGAGGTCCGCGCTAGCCAGAAGATGAGGGAGCGAGAGGAAAAGGCGTTTGCACCGTAACGTGAACGAGCTCGAACATGGGGGAACATAATTTGCCCATGGTTCTCGACGTTTTTGACGCGTATGTTACCAAACTCGAGAATCCGCATGTCGGGGAAACAATTACCGAGGAGAATGCGCACCAATTGATGGATTTGTGTCGTTTTGTGGAGGCTGCGGTGGAGAGAGTTCGCGAAAGAGACAAAGTCGAGTGGCTGGAGGGTCACCTACGGAATCGCTGGATACGCGAACAAAACCGAACCTCCGTCTATACAATGTCCCAAATGAGCAAAGCTTGCGACGCGATGCTCGAAGTTTGCCTGAAAGATTCGGAAGTGTCGAGCGGCGCCGTTGACAAGTTGTTGCAACATTACAGCAAACATTGCGGATCCGAGAGATTGAACCAACTCCTCGGTAATCTGCTCGCCAACTCCATGTCCTCGAACGTCATTATAGAATCGTTGATCGAGCTCGGTATCTCTGAAATCGATATAGAGGATGAAATAATTCTGGAGGCTTGGAAAAACGAGGCTGCGTGCGGCAAGAGTTCCCAAGTCTCTCTGTGTATTAAAAAAATGCTCGAGGATGGCGAGCTCGAGAAAATAACTGATTATGCTTTGTATCTCGATAACGATAACGTCGTGAAAAAATTAATAATGCAAAGTCTGACCGCTCTAGCGTCCGATTACGAGACAAGATTATTTAACTTTCTCGCAGATACGGAGACAAAAAAATTGTGCCCCCTCTTGAGCGACGATGACTTTCGAGTGTACTTTTTCGATGGAATTTGTTATTTCGCTCGGAACATGACGTTGCACGAAAATTCGTGGCGATGCGAAAACGGTTTCGGGTATGAACGACTCGTCCGAACATTGAGGAATCTCGCAAGAGCTTCCGGCGAATTGAAACGAGTTATCGCTGAGCGTCTGGAACGGGCGAGAGTTAGCTCGGAAAGTTCCGTGTGGGATGACATTGAGAGAGACGCGATGAGATAACGCGCGAGCAATTATCGCATCGATGTAGCATATAGCAAGTTTAACGTTCGTCGAAAATTCAAAGTTTTCGCGGTCGATCGAACATACATACATGTCTTTATTGGAATAGCGTTGTACCAGAGTCGTAATAGTAATTACAAAATTATACAAATTTGAACGATACCTCCGTTGTTCCAGTTTCTACCCGTGATTTTTATTTCCCAACCTCTTTTAAGAAAAGGACCGTGCTAACGATATGTCCACAGGCTCAGCGTACCGGAGAACACTCCATTCACGGCTGTTCTCAAATTCGCTGCCGAAGAGTTTAGAGTCACGCCGGCGACATCCGCGATTATTACGGACGATGGGATAGGCATTAATCCTCAACAAACCGCAGGTAAACTCGCTGATTCTTCACAAGCATACAAAACTATTTATGGAAGAATGGTTGATCACTGATCGATCGAGAAACTTCAATCGTACGTTCATTTCTAAAATATTGTAAATTCTTCATTATTTTAGGCACCGTTTTCCTCAAGCATGGCGCCGAACTCAGGCTCATACCTCGGGACCGAGTGGGTGGCGCGAGCTGACCGTCCTCATGACTAATATTATCATTTTTCTTCTATCGCTTGATGATCGATATTGAAAAATAAATATTTTTTTTTCGCACGTCTTGTAATGGAAATAATATAGGTGCAACGAGCGAGAGACAGAGTTTATGTGACCGTACAAGTGTAAATCTATTTCTGGTTTACGAAGAAAACACATTCCGACAAATAGAGTCAGATTTTCTTACTTATAAATAATTATACCTTTTGATCAGAAATATCACTTTACAATTTCGGGTTTTCCAAGATTCTCTGAAAAAAACGTTGCACGTCCGGGTTGAATTTTCACCAGGTTGAATGTAAGAAAAATACATCGGTTTACTTGGTAAAAACTTTTTTTTTCATAGATGAAATACATGTAAGATATAAAGTCGATACAAAGAGACGTCACTACACGACAAAACTACTTTGCGAAAAATCGTTCTTAACGCGAAACACTTGTGTCTATCGGGCTGATTAAAAAAAACGAAGAAAATAGGAAGAATATTCTTCCTGCGGAAAAGGGGTAACAAAAGTCGGCAAGGTCCGCGTCAAAAACGATGGTTTATCTACCACTGAGAGGCTGCTAATAAAAAAAAGAGGATAAACCGAGGAAAGCTGTCGGTGTGATTGTTTTTTGGCTGCTAGAAAAAGAAAGCGGTATCGAATGAAAAATAATGCAAACGCATAGTACGGAACGTTCGGCATACGTATTTTGAGGATTCGGAGTGGGAAAATATTGTAGATGAATATTACGAAAAAAATCGTGTTAGGTTATTCGTACAGAGAGCAAAAAAATAGAAGCCCGAGAAAGCTCTTCTCGGGTCGAGAAACTACACTCCTCCGTTCGAAGAAATTTCCGTCTTATGTAATATAATATAATCGACAAATGATCAAATACAAATTAGCTCGACTTATGACTGGTGCAAATATCGGAGAGTCTTCCATTCGTTATTCAGAGTCATTGTACGTAAATTGCATACGAATGTATTGTTAATGCGTAATGGAATGCGTTGGAATCCGAGGATTAAGCTACGAACGTCATTCCCGACGTTTTCGGAGGGGCCCTTTTGACTATTGCCATTTGCAAAAGTTATGACACGAAGGTAATTTGGCACCTCGTTGGTCTTTCGTGGTTTGTCTTTTTTTTTTCCCTTGAGTAAACGGTGTTTTCGCGTGCCCGCGACTGACCAAGGATCGACGAGGAAAAACCTGCAGAGAAGACATCTGACGTTTCGTGCCTCGTCGATCCCTCGGGCAGGGAGTTAGCACCATCGTACAAATAATATCATCTAATCCCTTACGTACATTTAGGTCACATTCAGTTTTAATTCGGTACGCTTGCGCTTCTTTTTTTCTTTTTTTTTTTTTTTTTTTTTTCGTCATCTATTCTCATTGATCCATAACCACGAAATAATGTTTCGAGTACGAAAAAATGTAGCGTAGCAAAAATTCTCGGGTCTTCGCGAAACGCGACGACGGGTAAAATACTTTGAAAAAAATATTTTCGAATTTCTAATGTAAAAAAGTGTGTAAAATTGGAATCGTTCGGCTATTCACGATATTGTTTCATTTTCTTGTTTCTTCCTTTCTTTTTTCTCATTTGAGCGAAACGCGAGATTTTTATTCGTGAGAATCGAGATCTTTGAACATACGGTTTCTCATTTAAGATAATTCTTTTAGGCTCTCGATATGATTGTTCGTTCCGAGTCTTCGGGGCGGGGGGGGGGGGGCGGAGATGTGCAGAGGGGGGCTTTTTCCCGATGGAAATTGGGGTAGTGAGAAGGGCACGTTACTTACACTAGTGCATAATCTATAGTCGCTACTTAATCGTATTTTCCGGATAGATTAAATGTTAGTGAGCGTGTGCGTGTGGTCGGGTGGACGAGGGCGGGGGGCATCGAGAAGAAATCCGATTCTCTCTCGGCGCTCTCAAATCTGTATCACTCACTAATATCACACGCGCAAACCTCGATATCCTGCCAAATTTCAACTCGCGGGCAAGTATCAAATTTTGCATTGTTCATCGTTCTTCCCTCGCGATATTTCGCCTCGTCGCTTACCGCCTCGTCGACGAAACGAGAAAAAAAAACGTTTTTGCTTATGGAACATTGTTGTTTTTTTTAACGATATTTGGGAATCTCGGAATGGCACGATCTTACAAGCGATCCTCATTTGTGATTAAACGTCGTTTGACCTCGTCGTTTTTCGATTCGTCGCTTCAAAGTTTGACTAAAAAAAACAAAAAAAACGAGACTTTTCAGTACACCATTTTTTTGTGTCCTCAAATTTAATTTTTTCGCTCGGTCCAATCAAAGTGGACATTTGGACATTTTTTGAGTTTTTCTCATCGACGACGAAGCCTCCGACCGAGTAAATCCCTAATGTAGCCCATACTTGTATAATTTCAATAATACTACGCAGCTAGCATAAGAATTACGTATGCTAAAAAAAATGACAAACAAAAATAAACAATATAAATTTGTGGTTGAAAAAACGAAGAGAATAATTCCAGACTAGAGCTACAATCCACGCGTCGATCCTTCAGAAGCACAGACGCTTTAGTGAGGATTCTCGCTTGGGTATGTCGATTCGACTGATCGCGGCAATGACTCGATCAGTCCGAAAGCAACTGTAAATACGTACTAAGAATATCGCGTGTAATATACAAATAAATTAAATCCGTGCGCTCGGAAAAACTATCCTCGAATATCTGTGGCTTTAGATAGGTGTGTGATAGGAAAAAAAAAAACGTATCGAATAAATAAATCGAGAAAAAATTGGAAAATCAATTTTCTTCTCTTCCGTTTTTATCTATGGCTTGGACCGTTCCTCGGGGGGGGGGGGGGGGGGGGGGGGGCCGCGCCCCCCCC